>JAXGGA010011237.1:0-43289 GCA_038373865.1 Uloborus plumipes
CTGGTCATGAGAACCTGTTTCTCTTCAATACCCCGTTCCATTTCAAGTTTATTGCAGTTTCTGAATCGTCATTTGAAGTCTTGTAAATTGTCAACTGCTTTTTAACCAAAGAACCTTTTCGGAAAATTGACCTGCATATTTTGTTAATTTTTTTCATTCTGGTATAAAAATATCATTTTCTCTTTTTAGCATAAACAATCTCATTATCTATAATGTATAATTTAGGAACAGCTGCAAAATATTTATGAAATGCCGTTTCATGCTGTGACGCAATTACTGTATTGTTGAAACTATTTCCATACCTTTCCCAGTGCAAACGATTATTTTTTCGTCTTTTTGCTTCAAGAATTTTAGAATTTTATTCGTATTATACAATTGTCACGCAACTCTTGTATTTTTTGAAGCGTAACGGTTACGTTTTCGTCTTTTTATTGGTATGATTTTAAAGGGAATATTTGATTAAAGGCATTCTATTCGAATGATTCAGCGAACAATGCTTCACTAAATATATACCTTTCGTTCTTTATTTTGTTGTACTATTAAGTGTGTAATAGTATACTGAAAACCGTTCCAAGAAATTAATAGTATATGTACTTAAAAATTGTTTCTTAAGCTACATTATTTAAAAATAGATAAATTGCTTTCAACTTTCTTCTCTAAGCATAAAAAGCGTTGTTCAAATAAATAAATAAATAAATAAATAAATAAATAAAAGTCAAATAAATAAATAAAAATCAAATTAGTAAATAAATACATACATACGTACATGAATTAAAATTATATTGACAATAAACAAATGAATCATATATAACAATATTTGGATAGGAATATCTTTCTTGTGTGCTAATGTCCCTTAAGTACTTTTTTGATTCTAGTAATTGATATTTCTGTTTCTACTAAGTCTGAGAGCGTCAAATAAAGTCATGTAGATCAATGAGGCAAAGCCCTTACTATTTTATGCATGATTGTAAAAATTCGCTAGATCGTGATATTATCTTCCTCAGAAAACCTTATTAATGATAAAGCGTTATGAGCCAGCAGTTTATGATCTACAGCAGGAAAAACTGTAGCAACAATTTTCACAAAAAAAATCTTATCAAAATTGCGTGATCTTATTTTACAGTCAATTTTATTCATTCATGGTTCACTGTAGGTTACTAGTCCGAAAAAGTAG
Source organism: Uloborus plumipes (assembly GCA_038373865.1). NCBI lineage: Eukaryota > Metazoa > Arthropoda > Arachnida > Araneae > Uloboridae > Uloborus > Uloborus plumipes. The sequence continues at coordinate 1,175 of JAXGGA010011237.1, forward strand.
TTAATTGTACTAAAATGTCTTATTTATTTAGTTGACGAATTCAGAAAACGAAAAAAAAAATGTCACTGTGTATGACCATTTCTTTAGGTGATTTGATATCCCTAGAAAATTAGATAGTAGCCTAATAAGGCCATGATTCATGATTGTTCCTATTACGAATCCGGTGTCCTTATTGAGACACCGAAGGGTCCGGTATGACACGGTGCTGTGTATGTTGCACATATGTGCACTAACAGCGCACAAGTTTGAAGCCCCCCCCCCTAGAAAATATGATCATCAGTTCCCCGAGTGAGGCAATTGTGAGTTATCTTTTCCAAACTGCAGTAAGAATAGAATTGTCGATCATGTTTTCAAGTTTATCAATCGTGGTTTTATGTTCTAATATTAACACTGAAAAATTTATTTTCTTTTTTAGTTTAATCCTTTTTAGCATTTTACAAAACTGGTCTTGTTCAAGCATGTTCCTAATGACATTTTTCCATTTTTATTAAATTAAAGATAAATTTAGTTTAAATTAAAGTTTCATATTAAATGTTTTTTTTTTTTTGAGTCATTTGATGACTGCATAAGAATGTGAGTCAATTGAATTATACGTGAGAGAGGTATTAAACCTTGAAACTCAGGTAGGTCTTATTTGGACTACCTTATTTATTTTTTTTCAGCAAAATCTAATACTGCTACAGCTATCATATAAGGTAAATAACTGATCTTTAAATCAAAAAGAAATATTTCTCCATAATACGCCATTCTCGCTTAGGAGCGCGATCTCACTCCACATAAAAAAAAAGTTTTAAAAGTATCAGAGCATTAGAGAATGAAAATATAGATACATCTAGACAATGTTAAACTTACACAAGTTAAACCCTGCATAGTATTCATTGCAATCCATACCAGCCGAAGAAGAATTAAAGCTGGAATAAATGAATTACGGTGTTTTGTTGTGACTTTTGTAGTAGATGGGTGAACCTCCCCTTATTTCTTCCTCTTCGAGAATAATTCTGTCAGGGAATGTAATAATGAAGAAAAAATATTTCCTTCCTCCCTCAATGATAGAGCAGATTATTTAAGGGAAAATGACAAGCAAAATCTCCTTTGTCCGGCATAGTACTATCCGGGAGAGTAGGGCACTGACCGGATACAAGAGTCGGAGAAGGATAAAAATGTACCTAATGTACCTCTTTCATTCATCACGACCAAGAGGGTTGTTGGATTGGACCTCACTGCATGAAGGATTTTTTTTTCCTGTTTCCTTTTCTCGCTCGACGTTTACTTTTTCTATTCGTGTCTATTTACTTTTACTTTTCTCTCTTTTTTTTCTGTCTCCCTTTTTTTTTCTTTTTTTACGTTTGCTTGCAAACAGACATCTTTATTTCTCATATGTATTCCTAAAGTTTTACTCAGTTCTTTTCTTTTTGTATCATTATGATTTCAGTCGCTTTTCTTAACTTTGTAAGAATTTTGGAGTCTGCGTATAAATCTTAATATCAGAATCGCGTTAGCTTTAAAAATGGTGCAAATAGCGAATTCTTTTTTCACGAAGGTGTGCCTCATTAAATTGTTTTTCCCGTCATCTGCAAGAAAGAAATCTTTCACATTTTAAAACATTTCAACATAGAGATATGAAATGTTGGTTCTCACTGTTTAGAGTATTACATACGATGAAGTATTATTGTTTTTAAAATGAAAGTAATCTTCACCTTAATTACACTCAATGTTTTTACAAGTAAGGAAACGGATAGAGTGATTTTACCAGAAAGCAAATATTTGATACATATATGATCGATTATTCGCTGTGTAACATCCAACTCCAAAAAAAAGAAGGAAAAAAAAAACCTAATTCGAAAGATCTTTTGTAGATTCCCTTTATGATTAACATTAAATAATAATAACGTGTACTATGTTTACGTCGAATTGCGCATACGTATTGCTTATACAAATTCATAATTTTCCCTTATTAATTGTTGAGATATATAATTGCATAAAACAATTCTTTTTTAAGTAGATAAACATTAAGGTTTTTCATTTAGGAATTATTTCAATTTTTCTAACAAAATAAAAATGATCCCGGGCAACAAATCTATTTTTATATTCCAAAGAATGAGAAAGTTTACCAAAACTTCAAACTTTTTTGAAAACTACTGCACCGCTCGGCTCAATACGCCGGTGTTGTATCTGCAATTAAGTTTTCCTGCACTGCGCTACACATTAAAAGAGTTACTCAGAAAGTAAAACCAGTTACATAGCATATGGCGTATTAGAATTTTAGGATTGGAGAAGTTGCTCCCATTTCTTTTTTTCTTTCTTTTTTTTTTTCTTAGCACATTTAAAATTAATCATGAAAAAAAAAAAAAAAAAAAAAAAACACAGCTCCAGTAAATATTTTTGTTTTTCCTGCCAAAGTATAAGAATTTCGAAAGAAAAGCCTTTTATTTGGACTGAATTGTCAAAATTCTTGCTTTGCACAATATTATTACACTGCATTAAGCAGTAGCGTGTCGAAGAATCGATTTGAAATTAACAATGTGAAAGCATCTAAGATCTGTTTAAAAATATCATTCATCAGAGGTCAGAAGAAAAAAAAAAAGTTTCCCCTGTGTTAGTATAGCACCGATAAATAGCAGACAAATGTTTCAATCTAAGACAGATTCGAAAGCAATTGCCAGGTCAAGGATTTTTAATTCTAGTAAATGAAATGAATTTTTAATTTCGAAACAGTCGAAATGATAATACTGACTTCCAAACGGGAGAAAAATTCCTTATTTTTAAATTTCTAATTCACACAGGTAAGAAAATGCAATTCCTCCCGCCATCCACCAACCTAAAGGAGAACGAAAGCTGCGAAATTTCGCAAAGCTAAAACGCTTCATCTAATTCCCTGAGCATATATCTGGCTGTACCTGCGGAGCTAAAAACAACAAACGTGTAGGCCAAGGGGCGTCGGACTTGCATGATATGGCCAATCCTGGCAAATGGATAACTCCTGCATTATTAAGGAGAAACACATCCATTTTTAATGGATGCCCAACGCCGCTCTCGTACCAGATTCCTGTATGAATTTTCCTTTCCCCCAAAAGCCGTCACAAAATATTCCCACTGGCTCTTAACCTTTGATTTAGAAAACCAAACTGTCATCTCAGAGATTCCATTTGAGCTTGGGGTCGGTAAGGACATAGAAAATCCGTTGTTCCCCCCATGGATTCCCCCTACCTGATTCCCCTTACTTAGAGGATTTTTTTTATAATTTTCTTTTATGACGAATAGGCGGCGTATTTATTTCCCTTTCGCTTCCAAACACGTTTTTGGAGGCTCCGAGCGTATTCCGTTCATGGATGTAAGAAGCTTTAAAGCATAACCAAATACGGAGGAAAAAAAAGCAATGCTTGCCTCAAAATGGTATGAATTAAAGATGTACCGAGATTTATTCCGAACTTATATAAATTGCATGAAGTAATAAAAAACTGTAGAAAAAAATGGAAGAAAACCGGGGAAGATTTTTTAATACATTTTTAGATGAACATACTTTCCAAAAAGGGTTTTTGGATCCTTGCAATTTTGTGGGAATATTTTTCCGGCTTGAAATCAAGACATTTATTAAAAATGGGTCTCATAGTTTTCAGCATAAAAGCATACATAAGATTATTATTTTTCAAACATTTTATTCAGGAGATAGGTTGTAGTTTTTTTTAACCTCAAGAGCTGCAAAGTTAATGTTAAGTGTAGACTGCTCGATGCCAAACAAATCCAACTTCTCACACTTACTTCTTTTAAGTGATTTGAAAGCATGAACTCGATGATTTATAAGATGAAAGAACATAATTTTAAAAAGTGTTTTTTTTTTATTTGAGCTTTTGATTGATTTTGATACTCCTTGTTAACTATTCATTTCTGACAATTTACAATTATTTTTAGTTTAGTTTTATGAGAGTTATCCAAATGCTGGCTATGAATGCACTATACGTATATACGCATGAGACAAGAGAATGTTAAAATATATTAATGTTGATATGTGTCAAATTAGAACAAGAAAGAAAATAACGAAAACATCACCACGACTGAGGTAAGTTTTAAATTGATAGTGTGTCGCAGTCAGTATTATTGATTAATTGAAAAATAATGTTCATCATTTTACCCATCATTTTATTGCTTTTGATACAAAATACTTGCTGAAATTTTCCTTCTTACGTTAGTGAAAGAGAGAACGATAGAGGTGGAGGAGAGATGATTTTAGTTGAAAAGACCCAGTTCCATTATTTTGTTGCAAATTCAAGGGTGCATAACATCGCGATTCGCTTATTATAGTTCTTGTTTGATACAGAAAAAGTAATTACTATATTCTGCTTTAGTAACCTCTTGTTTTAATGACTATAACCATGTTTTTAAGTTATACCATACATTATTATACCATTTTGGTAAAATTATATGAGGTTTAGTAGTTAATTGGCTTAAAATGTTAAAAAAGATAGTTTACAACCACATTCGAAGTAAATTAGTATGTAATATTTCTGTATTTGAAGTAGATCCATTGACTTCAAAGGCTCTTTAAAAACATTTTAAAGGTATTATTGAAAATAAAAATTGCATTGGGAGTGCGGTGGGGATGGAGAACATTTTTTTTTATGCCCTTGACACAAACTGTTTTTGTTCCTGCCCCTGATTCCATGTCAAATCAACAAGGTAATGCCTGACCATATCAGAGCTTCATTAAACATTCTGAAATCATATTTTTAGGCTACTTAAATAAATATACAGTTTCTTTAAAATCTATCATTCATAACAGATGAGTAATTAAATTTGAAAGTCATTAAAAATCACTTTACTTGCTCGTAATTCTTTAAACTGTTATAACTCAAGTTATGCTGGAGCTACAGAGTTGTAAGAAAGCTCATTTTACTGACAATTACACGCGCTTTAATGTGAGTTTTTTCCCCACACAACATTTCAAACTGAGAAATTCAAAACATTTTAAGGAGGTGTTTTTCAAAAATGTTGAAAAAAAAGTGATTTTTATTGTATTTTGATGACTGCATCCAAACTTTTCAGAGCGGGACTATGAAGCAAAGACAGCTAGTAATTAAGAACACTTTATTGTAATTTTCACTACAATTTTAGCAATTACTGTAACTGCTGCTTCTTTCATGGTCCCACTCTGAAGATTCTTGGTTGTGTTTATTAATATGCATTAAAAATTGATACATTTTCTTCAAATTTTTCAAAAGATCCAAAACTCTCCCATATTGTTAAATATTAAAATTTTGTAAAATCATATTTTTATTGAAACGTTCAAGTTATATATTACATTAGGTTCCTTGCAATTTTCCTCAAAATGAGCTACAAATTTTCAGCTTTCATTGAACTTGAGTTATATCATTTTAAAGCATTACCAGAAAGTTCGTAAAAAGTTTTTTTTGGAAGAATTTAATATTATATTTAAATAAAGTTAAGGTGTCAAAGAGTCAGATTTCAGAAAGTTTAATGAATATCTCAGATGGTCGAGTCTTTTTTTTTTGGTTGATTTAAACGGAGTGACCGTACCAGTATTTTAAATAACTAACACAAAACATTTTACTGACATTAAGCATTGTAAAAAATGAGAATGAAAAACGGGAATTACTTTCAAGTAGAGGAAAAAAACGAAGTAGCGGAAATTGCAGATTGCACAAATTAAGTTACTTTTACTCTTCTGTTCGTGAAAATTGCGGGATACGCAGTCAAGGGTAAAATATGTCTCCGAATGATGTCTCTCTTGTTCCTGGCATAGTAGGGTGGTCTGACCAGAGAATGAACACACCCGGGTGAATGAGCGGTTTTTTCTTAAAATCAGGATGGTTTCAAAGATTTTTCTTAGATAAATATGCAATAGTAGCTTTAAACAACTCCAAAAAGGAAAGAAAAGGGAAAAATTATCTATTAAGGAAAAATATTTGAAAAAAATGAAAAGGGAAAAAAAATCTTAAAAGCAATGAAAGCAAAAGAGAACTAATATGTTAAGAGTGCATAAGATGAGTGGGTGATTCGCAAATTGGGGAGAATTTTTGTCCTTAAATATTTACAATAATTTGGCATGCTTTCTAGAAGGTTAAAAATTTCAAACATTTTTCATTTGTCATTCTTTATTTTAACCTTTAAAAATGAGAGAGAGAGAAAAAAACTTTCAATATTTAATTAAAAGCCCTTTAAAACAACATAAAAAAATACTTGAAATGTCATTAGCATGGATGTCCACAGCAGCTTTTTCTTATATAATGACGACATTTTCGAAGTATTAATATTAAAATCATATTCAAGACTAAACAAATGTTACTCTTGTTTAAATGAACTTAAGATAATTATTTGTTTGTTTAATAGATTCGTTTTAAAAATAAAATTACAATGCTCAGAAAAAGAATAATAGTTTGTCCTATACATTTCATTTTTAAAGCAAGTACATAATTTAACCGCTTGTCTGCAATATTTCATATTTGCAGACAAAAAGTTTTAAAAAGCACGTTTCTTCTAAGCAGTAGGTAGCATTTTTAGATTAGTTGAAAATAGAAGCCTCTGCCGTAGCTCGAGAGACATGGGGTAAATATTAGATGAGTAAATATGTGCTTTGTCATACGTCATTGTAATGGATAATAAGTATTCTGTCGGGGGTAGGTAAAGGGCAGTATCTGCAGAAATTTGATTTTGGGATATTCGAGGAAATGCGTTTCAGATTTTATAATAACAATAGGAAAATATTGTAATTTGGTGTCCCCCACCCCCATGCTTTATTTTTTAGCGCAAGCCAAATCAAGCTTGCAGAATAAAGCTAAAGCACAATAGATTACGAAAAAAAAAAAAAAAATGCAGATACTAACCTTCACCTTTAAGCGTTAGTATTTGCTAAACTATAGCTCCATTTATTAATACAAGGGAAATTTTCAAAACTGTTTAAAAGGTCTGTGCTTTGAAGTTCAAAATTTTCTATTAAATAATTCACAGGATTCAAAAAATAAAAAAAAAGGAAAGAAGAAAAAGAAAATCTCTTAAAAAGAAAATTTTTACTTTAAAATTTGAGAATTATCGTTTGTCATTCATCATTTGAATCATTTTACCAACCAACAAACAATCCCCCCCCCCCTCCTCCTCCAAAAAAGAGCATTTAAAAGTTCCCTACAAAAGCTGCTCCGAAAATTAAATTGGCTGGCTGCTTTTTTTTTTTTTTTGCTACCCGGAATTTTCCAATTTCAGTTATAAAATTGCAGTATATGTACAAATTGCGTGAACCTAATTAATATCCGTACGTTTTTACCCGCGAAATCAAAGAAATAATCTGCATTTCATTCTCACCTTTTAAAAGTTGGTCCACTTTTCCAGATTTTCCACATTACGTTCGGTTTTCAACCTTGAAAATGTACGAAAAGATTTGATATCTCTCAACCAATTGGAATGCGTGGTGTTCCAAAATTAACGATGTTTTTTGAAGCGAATTAATGTTTAATGAAAGGAACTAATACATGCATAAAACAAGGAACTTACAATGGGATAAGGAATTTAATGAAGTTCAATTTGTCAACCCTGCTTATCAACGTACCGAGACCAAAGTTATTCCAAGGAACCAAACACATCTTTTAGTTGATGAGCTGTGATGCGGTTAACTACTTCCTCAATGCTTGAACGCGGCTGATGCAGACCTGACATTTGAACTCTGTACACATGGGATTTTGTGCAATCCCAAGCAAAGAAGTCAGGGGCCGTTAAATCAGGTGGATTTGTAAGATTAGTGGCTGATTTGCGTATTTTCGCTGGTACAGCTGACTCCCCCTTTACCTAAGTTTTGTCACAGTTTCCAGGAAACCATGGCTGCTGTCTTCTCTATAGATAATTTTTTCTATGAAAGAAATGACCCGTTATTGTTTTTATGGAAGTTAGATTTGGAACTTCCTATATATCTGATTTTTGATTGTTCTTGTGAATGAACTATGAATAATACGGGCTTCATTTTTCTGTAGATATTTTGCTAGGGTAAATGACAATACTATATTAAATTTGCAGAAATCTAAGTATATTACGAAAGTTTGAGCACGGATGGATCTAGAAGTCATAAACTTGAACAAATGCCTTAAATATAAGAAATACTAAAGTTGTACCCATGCTACGTGCTGAATTTATAACGAAAACATGCCGATACCTTATGCTTAATAATTAAAATCAAAAAATAAAATTATTAAATAAGAGATGTGCCACTGAGCAAACATCTCTTATTTAATGCACGGCATTTCCATGCACGGTGCTATTGGGTACCTTTAGGTAAAGATGTCATTAGTTTACCCTGGGTGCAATTTTTCCACCCTGGATTAGGGATGACATGTTTCCACATTATTTTAGTGTTACATTCCTAAAGGCAGTGGGCCTACAGTGGGAAAAGCCTTCCATTCCTAAAGAATACACAAAATGTCATCTGCAGCTTTCGCAGCTAGAGTAATTCTGTGTAAATTACAAGCCAAGTATTTCATTACTTCTATGATTTTTTTCTTCAAAAAACTCTCATATCAGTATATTGTGTAAGAAACAAAAGTGTAAAAAAAATATTGCTGAAAAAAAGGGTAATAAAATATCAATTAGGAAATTCTTGAATACTTTAGCAAAAAAATAATATATTGATTAAAAATTATAGAGAAATGCAAGTATTTTGATTGATAAAAATGATATATACGTCGTATTCGTCAACTATTTCAGCCTTAGACACCCGGACAGCCTGTCGTTTGAAGCCTTCCTCCATCAATCAAAAAGCTTCAATTGACGGTCCGGGAGTTTTCTGGTGGTTCAAGTCAGTTAGTGAATGTGACTATTAAACACTGCTAGGGCCATCGGGAGCCAAAGCGGGCCTTTTGTGTGTTTGGTTTCTGGACCCCCTTCTCCAATAGAACTTATAAAAATTTTACTACTCCGAATCCGAGCCGGGCCCTCGGAAGCTTTGCTCCTCAAATAAAGGGGCCTTGGCTCAGAAAATAGGAGCCAAGCATCTAAAGGCTTGGCTCTTATTTTCTGACTAGGCAGACATGGCCTCTCATCGGTCCTGAAGATTGCATACACAAAGCTTAACCTCGAAGATATATATCTTAGCGATATTCGTTTATACAATTTATTGAGTTCAAACTATCTCACAAAACACCTTCAAGCTGTAAGTCGTGACTTGCTCTGTACAAGCTCATAGAAACTGACTAAATGTCAAAGAAAGATGCCCACTCAAAATTAGACGATATTCAAACAAATACCCCTTGTTCGCAATCGAAACTACGTAACCCGTTTCCTTTGTTCACTGAAAACCGGAATAATATGATCTACCGAGAAGACACTCCTTCCCCGAACGAGCGCTCTTAAATTCAAAAACATTTTTCCCGCGCCCCCTTTTAGCCCACTCGGAGCGCGAAACTTTTATCCCGTTTCTTCGCTTTCCCGAAATAAATAATAACTAGCCGGGGAAAACAGACACGCAACAGCGCTTTTCCAATATCTCGTATATTTATTCTCCGGCAAATGGTAGTTCACTGGATCAGAAGAATCCGGGGGAGAATAAAAAAAAAAAAAGAGAAAGGATGATAAAAAACGATGTTTTCATATTCGTCGTGTGGCAGCATCCCGCCTTCCCTGAAGGGCGACATTTATCTAAGCGTTGATGCAAGGGGGCGCGAAAAAACAGATCGAAAGTAGTATCCGCACTTGACCTCCCCCCAGACGTATTTATCGGCCTAGCTGCACTGCATTAGGCGGAGCTTCCTCCTCCTCATTTGTTGGGCGTCCAAGTATGAAATTATATCTGGCGAGTGTCATCCCCGGGCGGCAGTTATTGGCCCACATTATGACACGTCCGCCTCGCTGATTGCCGACAATACGTCCGGTATGCGATTGCGGCCCTCCCAGCATAGCGCCCAGCAATCGATCATTGCCGGGAAAGGCGGAACGAGATGCTCCCTCATACTTCATGTGGAAAAATATCTCTGCATGGATATCACGCACCTGGATTACGGATTCCGACTCGATGAGCTCCTTTACTCATGGACGACAGAACCCGGGAAGGCAGCTGCTTTGATTCATGCGCACATCCCCCACCCCCACCCGCACACACGCACATCATACGGAATATCTAACGACTTTTCTTTATTGTATTTGCTACAATCTAGCTTGCAATTTCATAACAGGATTATGAAAGAGCGGAATATTGAGGGTTAATAGGATTATGAAAGACAGGCGCTGATTTGTATTCGCTTTAACTCTTCCACATTTTATGCGCACCTGTTTTAATGAACGTGAGGATTTTGACGAATCTTACTGGTTTACTTGAAACAATGACTGTCTGATCAGAGAGCAGCGAGATAAGTGTGAAGGTGTTATAAAAGCCTCTCAACACTTAATTTCTTAATTTTGAGCCACACAGACAATTTATTGAACGTTGATATACGCAGGGTGTCTCAGGATTATAGTAAAACACTTAGAAGGATTTTAGGGGAACCGATAAGAAATAAGAAGACAATTTATAGAATGTTGATATACGCAGGGTGTCTCAGGATTTTAGTAAAACACTTAGAAGGGTTTTAGGGGAACCGATAAGAAATAAGAATCTATCAGCTACATAGGGTCGGGAGAGCAATTCTGATTCGCCAATCATGCACAAAAGGGCAGAAATTGAATGATCCGTATAAGTCATAAATTTGTTACACAAAAACGATATTACATAACATTTCAATCTTTTAAGAAATACATAAAGCGGTTGTTGAAATTCACGAACTGCAGCTGAATTACACGGTCACAATGAAAACGCAGCAACCGTTGTAACAGCAAGTCATTTTGACAAGCTTTCACCAATTTCTGCTTTGTCGTTGCAGCACGTGTATTAGAGCAATCGGCTCCATTTTCAAACAACTTCTTTGAACCTTTCTTAAAAACTAAAAGGGTCTAGTAAAACTTCGTTTTTCGTTTTGACCCAGAAATTTTTCGAAATTTAAATCCTAAAAACTGGCTATTGCTTGTTACGTAATTGGGCTTGTTACGCCCCATGAGTACCTTCACTTCGCACGTGCTCGAGGCAGTGTCCATGAATATTGTAAATAAATTTCCCTTCTATCTGAATATAAGAATTAAGAATTTCCTGATCTAACGATCAAATACGATGATATTACAATGCGTTATTAGGTGTAGTGAATGAAGGGAAAAAGAAGCTAAAGTTCATTGAATTGCAGCTTTACAAATTTGAAGCAAGTTTTCACTTTCGTACGAGTTTTACCAGGTGCTCTAAAACTAATATATATATATATATATATATATATATATATATATATATATATATATATATATATATATATATATATTGTTACAAATCTTGTAAATAGTTGTTGTTTTTCCTGCTTTGCATCATTTTCATTAGTTTTGGTTTTATCTGACGTCATGTTGCAAAAGTATCTGAAGATATCACCTTTATCACTTGTATACCGGCCCTGTAACGTTTTGTTGTTTTTACACTTGCCCTACATTTAATAAGCGTGAAGACATTTTCGCGTGGTTTTCTTTTTATCACTAGAATTTGTGAATGGATTGTTTGAAGTTATGAATGAACGAACACTCCGGATTTTGCTAGAGTATTCTGGACATTTCTTTTCGTGTATAAATAGCCTTGAACACAGTTTTTAGTCAGTCAGTTCTTTTCAGATTTTGATTTCTGAGAGTGCTCGTTTTTATGGGCGAATGTTGTTTTGCTTTTGTAATTGCTTAATTACTGTTCACGTTAGATACGTGGTGCTAAGTTACTGTTGAGAGTACAGTGTACTGTTTGCTATCTAATTGCTGGATGTTTAGCAATTGTTTCCTGCTCCTATTGTAAATAGTGTAAATACTTGTAAATAAATTTATAGTTACTTCCTCAAGATTGGAATACTCATTTAAAGAAAGTTGAAGGTGCTACGGACTCGTTACAATATATTTGATTGGAAAACACATATCCAAAAAATAGTGGAAAAGGTATTAATTTGAGTAAACGTGCATTAAAAAGAATATAAGGGCATAATTTGCTGAGCATGAAGTTAGAATTCTATTCATAGCAAGACAAGATAAACTGTCTGCGTATTACGGGATACAGCTGAAAAATGGCATCTAGCCGGGAGAATTTCTCAACATCAATATATTTGGGTGGGTGAGAGGAAAAAAAAAGGTCATGGAATTCAGATAGCTAGGATTACTCTGTCAACACATGACAGTGCTATCCCAGCTTCTCATGGAGTGACCAAATGATATTGTTAGGAGACTGTTTCCAAGGCAACGATGTCGCGATCTTGTCAATCGCTTCATCAGCGTTATCAGTAAGCAATCCCCTATCCCCATCTTGCAAACTGCAGTGCAGGGGAGAGGGGTCCATTTGGTTGGTTTTGAGGTGATTATAGGGCAAGCGTTAGTAGTGTTACTATGAACCCTACCACCCTTCCAGACTGTAGGGGAGTATAATTAAATTGTTCACTCTGGGTATGATTTTAGTTGGCCAATGGTTTAATAAAATTCCTGTACTTGAATATCGGTGAGGATATTTATTGTACACCATAAAAAATAATATTTCAAAATGAAAGCACAAAATTATTTTCAAGAAAGCAAAGAAATTCGTTCTTCTATTATATTCACTGAACACAGTATGCTAATCTTATGCTTAAAATATTACTTAAGTTTAAAATGTTCAAATTCTATTTTAGTAGAACATTAATTTTTTCATGAAATGGGGGGAAAAAACAAGTGAAATTGTTTTTTTCTTTTTGAAAAAATATTGGTAATGTCTCAGAGAAAAGGGTTTCCATGATTGAATAGTCTTTTCTTCGTGTCATGGGATCTGAGAATTTTTACAAATATACATCATTACTTTGTGATACTAAATAAAACATCTTCGATTGCTCATATGTATCAATAATAGGGGGCACTTGTGAACAAGTATGAAGCACAATGAACAAGATTAAAAAAAAAAAAAAAACAAGATTATCATATTTTATAGAATTACTCTTTAATATGAAACCTATACGTATATCAATTAAACTGAAGGGTTTAATCAGCACTGTATCAGTAATTGTACAGTAATCTTCAGTTATTCAAGTGCCATCATTTTAAAGAGTAACTCTTTAATATGAAACATATGCCTATGTACCAATTCCATTGAATAGTTTGTAACCTAAACTGTGTCAGTTTAAATTGTACAGTAATGTGTCAATAAGAAAATATTTTTTCTAAAATACGTATATAACCCTGCCCACTGTTAAGTTTTAAAGTTTCGGAGCTTGCCATAATCACTAAATAGATACGAAAAACCTTATAGGACTACATACTACGAAGAATATTTCAATATGAAATGATTATTCATATTATTTTTAAGTTTGTACAGAGTATGATAGTGTATTCAAAGTGAGAATAATTTTAAGTTTTTAATTAAAAAAATAGTTTATGCCCTATAACTATTCTATAACACTCAAGACTTCACCAACTATTTGTAACAGATAAAATATAAACAAATACGTAAACATATTACTAGTTTTAGAAAAAATAATTAGTGATACATTTTTGAATTGACTCTAGAAAAAAAAAATAATTATAAAAGTTTGTACATTTTTCTAAAACTTATTATGTCTCACACTAATATTCACATTATGGAGAGGATATGGAGACTGTTTTTCAAGTATCCCATGGCTTTAGGACCAAATGAAAAAAAGTTTGGGTTTTTAGTTGAATAAAAAGTATATAACTCTGGCATAAATTTACCTGAATATTCATAGAACGGTTTACACTAAGTTTAACATATTAGTCAGTTAAAAATGTGTTTTCACGTGAAGAAGACACAGATGAAGTTACGTAGAACACCTACTAAAGCAAAGAAATTGCCATCAGAGAAATACAAAATGGCCCAGTGCTTTAAAAATATTACTAAGGGGTAGGACTGGTATTGCAGTCAGTGGGGAATTTTTCAAGATTTTTTCCTTCTACTCACCATAGTAAAAAATACTACAATGTACATATGTATATTTTCCACGTGCCCCCTTTGATGGAATATTTTCTTTTCTCTCTCTCTCTCTCTCTCTCTTTTTTAACTTAAAGTAATAGGTATCATAATTGTTGAAGATGATAAAAATATGTAGGGTCAGTCGGGGTAAAAGAAAACATGGGGTAGATAGAAACACACTCGATTATCGGACATGTGGTGATTTTTGAATACTAAAGTGTTGGTCATTGAAGACTAGGAAGAATAGGACTATAGAAGAGATTCCGAGAGCTCCTCATGTTTCTAAACATTTGTATAAGTGTCACCACAGTTTGAAGATGACACTGTGAAAGAAGATATTTTTTTTTGAAATTTAAGTTATCTTGCATCCTTTCCATCAAGTCTATAAATACAAAGTTACCGGTTCCAATTGGTTTTACTTGTGTGGAAAGTTACTAAAAGCATTTATTTATGAATTTCACTTTCTAATCTATATTTAATGTGCAATTAAGGTGTTTCTATTTACTTCATACATACTGCACTCTAGAGAATATGGAAACATCTAAGTTTTTGAATCTTCTTTCCAGTTTTCAAATTTCCATTGTAAAATTAAATGTTGAAGTAAATTACACTTTGGTGTGTATTTTGCACAAATTTAGCGCATGACAGAATTTTTTGTACTATTGTTATTTTTAAATAATTTTAGATTATATTTGAAGGATTCAGCCCACAGCTTGCATCCTATGGGACCCAGATTGAGCATTATGGGTGCAAAACTTCTTGAGCTTATAAACTGATTGTATTATTTACTTGCATCAGCTTCACGTGTAAAATAATTGGGTACTTCTATCTACCGCCTAGTCTCTGAGGTTAAAGCAAACACACTGGGGTAAAAATAACATTGATTTCATTACCGCGCTAAGAGTCATAAAGTCGAAATTTTCATACCCTGTCACTCTCAGCGTGGTAATGGAGAAATAATATTTAGTGCATAAACGATGCACAAATTGTTATTTCTCAATTCATCGAAAATAGAAGGTAGATCAAAATTTGAATTATTGATTTTTTTAAACCCCAATTGACCATACTTATATTGTTTTCCTAACGTATAATAAAATTTGTGAGTTTTAATTGGTACATTTTGTGAAGAATTTACGCGAAAGCATTAACGAGTTGCATTCTAAAATAAACGCTTATCCAGTATTATAGCCGATTTTGCATAGCTGAATTATATATATTTAGTTGAAGAGTTAAAATAATTCTCAACTTCTTTTTTGTCAATCCGTATCTCACGAAACACACATCTCTAGAAAGAGTCTTCGTTGTGAAAAATGTTTCCTTCTTTGAGCCAAAACCCTGAAAATCCCAGGCTCAATTCTAGCATTTGCTGCCATTTAGCAGTACAGAAACGAGTTCCGATGGGAAGACTATAAAAAATGTGAAGTAAACTTTCTTTTATCGAAGTAACACATTTTATGGAGTCAGTCGGAAGTATGATTTTTAAACGTCAGTGAATTATTTATTTATAATATCTTAATATTTTTTGTGTTCATTTTTATCAGAAGGTTATACAATGTTAAATAGCGAAATTTCATATTTTAGTGTTGCCAAGAATGAAATATTAATTTCGTCTTCACTTCATCAGTGAAGCTGGGTTTTCTTTTTTGCTATTCGGAGCACAAAATGTTATAATTAAAGAAGTTCTAAGATATTTCTTTTACTTTGATGTTCTCATTCAATAAAACAACCATACTTAAGTACGCTATAGAATTAAAATTTTGGGAGGTTCATAGTTAATGTCATCATGTTAACGCATCATGAAATAAGTGGAGTTCAGTTTTTTTTTTTTTTTTAATGAACAGAAAAAAAAAAAAAAATAGAGATTTGAAAGTAATTCCTGATGATTCAATCGAATTCAAAATGTTCCTCAGTTACATACTTAAAAGAAAAAATGTACGAAGCTCACATTATGGTTCAATTTACGGTAGTAAATTTTAGTCTATTTTTTAAAGTTCTATGTAATTTGAAAAGAATTTTAAAATCTTGAGTTAAAGATTCTAGCTAACTTTAGTTCGCTAAAGCTGCATCTCCTATTTTTTTGTCTAATTATTTTTACCGAAAGAACAACTTCCGTGCTAGAATTGACGAATATTTGAAAGTCAACAAGTTGCTGCTCTAAGGGAATGCCACAATTTGATTATTTGTTATTATCTAGTGTGAAATAAAACATTAAATTTGAAGGGAAAATGATAAAATAAAATAAAACTAATGAATGACTTTATAAATAGAAAATTAAATTGAGACGATTTTTTTAACTTACTAAAATGATAACTATTGGAAAAATAACTTGTGTTTCACTGCTTCATTAAGAAAAATTCTATTAGGACAACTTCATCTGAAGCAAGGTGCGTTTTCCAAAATCTGAAGAGAAAGGCAGTAAAGCCCTCTTTGACCTGTTAGCTGCGAGTGGACGTCCACACCGTTATTTTTAGTTTTACATTATTTTCAACGTAAGACTCAATGTTCTACATATAGAAACTAACAAGTAACTCAGTTTGCAAGCTCCTCGACCGTAATCGTTGTCTTAAAGTCGCAGTTTGTGTTTCTTGTTGATTGTGATGAAATTTCTCAGCATCGCACAATTTTTAGGACACATGATTAGTTTTTTATTTTCACTTTCCGAAGTTCAAACAATCAGTGAATTGTAACTTATTTGAATTCTTGATAATGGGACTGATAAAAAAAAATCAACATAAAAAAAGGGGTCTGAATAACTCCGGCCTGTATCTGTTGAAGACTTTTAACAGATTTACAACGTCGCCAGTCGTCTATCTGTTTTAAAACGCTATTGTTGCATTTTGTTTTTGATCTCATGTTTTTGAGCATCCACAGATTAAAAAAAATCAATAAATAAATAAGTAAAAAAATAAATAAATATAATTTGCTTATAAGCATCCAAACGTGTAATATTAGGGTGAATCTAGTAGACTAATTTACAGGAAAACTGCCCAAAATACCTGATAACATTCCACTTTAGGGTAATTAGGCAGATTCATTCGTTTCCGCAACTAATTTAGCTTGACAATTAAGGGACATCGACGTAAATCCTTTTCAGTACAATGTGAAAATAGATATATTTCAAAACGGAAGATTCTGGATTATTTAGTTTATTAAAAATAATTAGTATGCGTGAACAATTTTTAAAATAGCAAATAAATTTACATCTTACATATGTATTTTTAAAAAATAGAATATTTTTAAAAGCAACTCTAATAAACAGTTTTCGAAGTATTTCGCTCTAAATGGAACTTTTTTGTCAAATTTTACTTTGAGTAAAGATTTAAAGTAAATACTTGTATTTTGTTGCATCAACATATTTTTTTTTTTTATCAGTAGATTTTTGTTCAAAAAGTTTATTCGTCTAATCAAGGTAGGTGAACATTCTAATTTTCTAAAAATTCTGTTTTGAGATTTAAGATACTTAGATAATACCAAGATCCTTCTTTCTAACTCCGTAATTTTTTTTTTAATTGATGATTTATTTAGAAATCTAGAAGGCATTCAATGAGCTGAAATGTACTGCTTTCAACTTAAATTTATTTTTCCTTTCTTGGTTTTCTCAAAATCATGTTTTAGATGATTTAATTTACGCAAAAAACAGTTCTAGCAAGAAAAGTATTTACTTTATACATTGCAATATTTGCGAAAATGGTCATTGATTATATTTTTGTCATACAAAGCTCTATAAGTTAGCGTGCATGCAATATGTGCATCTTAATCAATGATGAACTAAAGTTAGGTGGAGAAAGGCACGTTTTTAGGGAGAAAATTCCAAACATTCAACTATAAAACATATTTTTAGTTAATTGTTTCCAATTTAGGAGGTTTTTATATTATTCGGTGTTATATAACGAAGATATATACACAAAAAGATTTTTAAAATGTAAAAAAGTGAATGCACTGGTAGTTGGTAGTGTTTAGAAAATTGTAGGTTTTCGCAGAAAAAAAAAAGAATTTAAAAAAAATTTTTTTTTAAACAAATTATTTGCCAAAGTGCATTATTTATGTCGTATTAAATAATAATTTTAGGTTTTAAAAAAGTTTAATGAATATTAAAGAAAAACAATATTTACGGTGTTCGCCTACCTTAAGGAGCAAAAATCTGAATTCGCTGCTGTATTCAACTTTAGATGTGCTAAAAAATTGTGGTTGAAATGTAGATTTGACTCATATTAAGCCCCCCTCACAAGATCTTCACCTCCCCCTCAGACTTACTCTTCAGTCTGGACTTAAGTACACAGTCTTGGACAAAATTTTACGTTAGAAGAACAAGTTTTATGCGTAACATCAACTCTGGAATCTGATGCCAAGTATGAAACCTTCACCAAGTATACGTACTTTCGATTGTTCTACGAAGCTGTAAGATGCACTGAAAATCACTCATCGTTTTGATTCATAAGTACTTCAATAGATTTTGTCTTAGTGATATAATCATCTAATCGAAATTAAACAACATAATTTAATTCAGTGCTCACAAAGAAGTGGGAGAAATTTGTTTCGACTTCCCAATTACACACAATCAGTCTTCCTTTCATAATGCCCGATTTTCGTTTCAGAAAATATCGCACCCATAAATTACCATTGATCCCTTCATTTAAAACATTTTCGATTACTATTTACAGCCGAGCACACCGCAGGGAGGGTCTAATAGTGAATAAAAGTGGCGAATAAATTCCCAAATCCTCTCAGGTGGAATGATTTATTCAACTCAGCGTGGAGTAAATTCTTCATTTCGTGAACATCCAGCTCTTAGGGGTGAACAAGAATAATTTCTCGCCCGATATGATGCACGTTATTGATGAACAGACTCCCAGAGAAAGGGGATTATGGAAAAATCTCGGAAGCACTCCATCCCCCCCTTTTTCTCGCCGTCCCGAGTAATCTCGTCATACTCTTCCACCTCTTCCCCCTATGAAGCGCTCTTCCCCCCACAGGGGCAACCGCTTTACGGTTATTAGCGAGACCCTGGGAGCAGGGACTGCCAATCAAATTATTGTTACATCTCTGTGCCTAGTGTGCTGACATGAGGCCAGGAAGATAAATTAATCGCTTCGGCAGGGGTTACTTCAGAAGCGCGGCAGCTAGTCAATCAGCCCGGGCCGCTTAATGCTATTATAATTTTTAGATAGGTCACTGATAGGCGCCTTAATTAGAAGTTTATTGTAACTGATGGGCTCTGTACGCGCTGCCTTGCTGCCGTTTCCAGAATCTATATTGCTGAAATATTTAGTGGAGGGCTATAAAGTTGCCTCGCGTTGTAATTGCGAGAGACAAGTGATACTTAACGGCCGTCGCCCAGATACCGGTGCTTGAATATTTCAAATAAATTAGCCATAAAATGTGACGAGGATTTTATTGCTTAGCTTGTTATGACTGTTGTGATAATTTCCGAAAAGCCTGATAATGTCGGAATTTTTGTGTTAATGGCGGGACGGATGTAAACTGTTGTTTTAAATAATTTAAACCGGAGGAGCGAGGTGACAGGGTTTAAATTGCTTTTCTTTAAGCAAAGTTGGGAAATATGTTGAATAGGAGCCTAAATTACCGTTCAGAAAAAGGTGAGATTCTTGGGTTGCCTGAATTCTCACATCGGAATGGCTTTTATTTATGAATAAATAAATACAAAAATACTGATTTCAGTGTCGGTTTGGACATGAATATTTAAAGACTAATGAGTCTAGTTCCACAATAATATTTTTTCATTTGATGCCAGTTATAAGCTTTTTTGGCTGCACGTTTTTTGTTTCCAAGGCTTTTTTCTCTCTTTAGAAATGATTCGCACATGGTAGTTGTCCTTGGGAAATTACTTTACTTTGGATGAAGTGCAAAAAACACTCACTTTGTGTTCTTCTCTAATGAAAAAATGCACATTAGCTGTGAAGTTTCAATTTTTTTTTTGCTGCACAGAAACCATTTTGAAAGCATTAGAAATCAATTTACTTGGGCGTTTCATTGCAATTTTGTGAACAAATTTTAATTCATATTTTTATCCTAGAATTTTCTCACGCCTGCCACTCTCAAGTTTACTGCTCTGAATTTTCTGAAGATCTGCTAAATTTTCATACCGAATGGGCAAATAATCTTTCTGAATTCATTACATTCGCGATGGAGCAGTTCCTTTTTCAGTACTCAAAGCTTTCTGAGAATTTCACCACCTAAATTATTTAAAACGATTTTCTTCTTTTGTCTCCATAAAAAGTCAAATAATTCCTAATTTCATAAATTGCTGGGATCATTTTCGAAGTACCATATAAAAAAGACTAAATTTCGGTATATATATATATATATATATATATATATATATATATATATATATATATATATATATATATATATATATATATATATATATATATATATATATTTTAACCTAAAAAGAACGAAAACAATTCATCACACATATTTTTGACCTGTCCGGAGATGAAATTTCTTTGAAATGCGTTGCTTATTTAGTAGGATAGTGTTCCGCATTATTACAGAAGGTGCTATTAGAAATGTAGTAGTACAAATGCAGTAGAAGAACATCGATAAACCGATATGTTTGGGACCGGAGCTCTTTCTATAAATAGAAAATTCCGGATAAAAGAGAGCAATTCAAAAGGGTTGACAGGGTCTATAGAAATTTTAACACTGGTTTTTTGAACATGATCACATTAAAGAAATAACCGGCCCATATGATAATTTCAATTATATGTTATTGTAATCGTGAACAAATTTGTTCACCAAATGTCACTTAAGTCACAAAACGTTCAACATGACTTATTGCATGTTACATTTAATGAGTCATAATATAGTAAACTTTACTTCTTATTGTGTAATTGATAATCTAGTTAACTGTGCTTTTTGTTTTTTTTTTAATTTTAAACCTAAATACGTACATAAAAATAAATAATTTATTAATATAATTCCTTTCTTTCAAATGTAAATAATTACTTTTAAATGTAATAGCATTTTAAAATTAGAAGTACTTTGTGCTCCAAAAAATAAATAAATAAGTTTGGGAATTATTTGGTTATTAATTCTAAAAATTATCTAATGTAAAATAAATAAATAATTTTTGGAAAAAAGAAATAAGAATGAAGTAACTAACGGATTGTAGAAAATGAATTATTATAAAGTTTTACCAATTTTTTAACGCGTATAATCTTCCACACTAATACTAAAATATTACTAAAATTACGTGGGATCCATTTGCATGTACCTCCTTTTGGGACAAACAGACAAAAATAAAGAATTCTTAATTTAATAAAAATTCAAGCGATGTCATAAATATACTAGAATGTGCATAAATGGTTTGCAATAATTAAGTTTAGCTTATTAGATAGTTTAAAATACGTAGTTACGTGAAGAAGACAATAAGAAAATTACATCAACTTTTGCTAAAACAAAGAAGGTACCATACGGAGACATTAAAAGTCTCATTGCTCTTGAAGTTTATCCAAGAGGTAGGACTCGCACTGTCATTAATTAAGAATTTTTCAAGATTTTTCGCTTAGTAAAACATTCCATGCTCAGTGCTCCCATGTGCCCCTTGAACCTATATGCCTATACCATAATTTACTTTTTTGATTAACGAACATAGTAGAGAGCGGAAAAAAAATGAAATTGCAGCAAAAATATGAATTAAAAACTAACGATAAATACGCTGACATTTATAAAAAAGAAAATACAGTGTAAAATAATTGTTTAAAAGCATAATTTTCAATCAAAAATTTAAATATCATAGGTTGTTGATTATATTTTTAATTTTTAGCACATTTTGTTCCTTATATAATGCTTGTTAGACGGTTGACCTTAGATAAACAAAGTAGATGCTTTATAACAGTATAACGAAACTTATTGACTGTTCTAATTTTGTTTTGATTTTTAATGGAATAACGATATTTAGCCCCTCGTGATTCAACGATGGCTAGCAAGAAATTTTTATAACAATTTTGATATGAGAGCGTAGGACAATTTTAGTGAGGGGAACAAATTATCAAAACTATTTAACTTTAAACTTGAGAGAACTAAGCAAATATTTAATGATAATTTTCGCTTTTTTCATTACTCAAGTCAACTCAAGCCTCTTTCCAGTAGTTGCTCTTCGCCTTACTTCCAGAGCAGCTTAATTAGTTTTTGATGCTTCTCAAGAGTCATTTGGTTCGTCCACATGCTCGCACCAACGAAAGAATGTTGGTTGTAAAAGCATAGCGATAACTCAAAAACAAATAAAATGTGAGCTTAAAGTTCAAGCAAACAGTTTGAGCAAATTAAGCAGAAGTATGCGTGATAATTCTTAGGTATACTCTTTGTTTTCATTTAAATTTAGGCACAGCGTAGTACAAATAAATGTTAAAATGTATTAAAAAGTAAGCTTGACTGAGTTGAAAAACTTAGGGGAAAAAACTAAGCTTTTTTGAAAAATTTGAAACATTGAAAATGTGAGTAAGAAGAAAATACATGTACCGAGAAAATGTTCCTGGTGGGTTCTAGTTTACCTTGCAAGACATCTATTTTTGCAACCATTCGTCTTAGATTCATACTTCCAATTACAAAATTGCTTAAAATAAGGTGTATAGTTTAACTATTAAAAGTTTGAAGTGAAAAAAATGTACAAAAATACAAAATCTAATATTTTACACTGACCAGAGGTCATCCAACTTATTTTTAAGGAAATCAAAAGCATCGAACAGCAGTTCGAACACAGCAAGTTTGACATTACTTCGGCCAATATTCACAGAGATACGAAACTGTTTTTTGTGACAAATACCACTTTACACTAGCATTCAAAAACACCTTTTGGGGTAAAATATAGCGGCTATATAGTAAGAGTAAAAAATTATATATGTGCACAGAGTAAGCCTTTTCAAATTGTATGAGCTTTTGTAGCGTGGTTTTACACATCATAGCATAAAATTTGCATTTATATTTCAACAACAATCAAAAATAAAATAAATTTTGTTTTTTTGCTTCGAAAACCTGTTATTATTCTGAAAGGGTGATATGTCCCAAGCTCATTTTTGCACGGTCTCTTAAAATTTTGGACTCGAATATCTCCTTGAGTTTTGGTCTCAAATTTCTTGTGCTGGAATCCTTTTTTGTGGAAATAATTTCTTTATTCATAAGTTGGTGGACTTAGAGTCAGTGTACAAAGTAACGTTTCATATTTTTTCACTTTTTTTTTTCAATTCGAACTTTTATCATCTTAACTCTGCACCTTATTTTTTACATTTGTTTAATTAGAAGTATGCATCTAGGAAGAACGGTTTGCGAAATAGAGGTTTTGGAGCTAAAACGGGGACACAAGTTACATAATTATTAAATGTGTGGAATAGTCAGGTGGAAAAATAGTGAAATCAAGTTAAGCTCTGAAACGGAGATGGACAACAACAACTATTTTGAAGAATTACACCAACCGTATATTTTCAGACAGTAAGAAGTGAAGAAATAAATTGCGATACCCACTGTAGATATCCCATATGAAAATTGAAATATATGCCGAGACATAACCAACACGCTCATCCAGCTCTGACTATACATCATCAATTAAAAAGCGCTTTTTCAAAATCATGCGGCTCATCCGAGCATGGTATAGCAGACGCTATTACTCCGACGAACTTGCCAAGCTTGATGCGTGCAGTGACGAGCGAGGCGCAAATTGCCACTTTTGCACGACAGTTCACTTCCTCAAGAGAGGATTCAAAGACACAGAAATAATTAGAAAAGTGAACACTTCCAGAGGAAAGTGAAACAAGAGTGAATGGAATTGAAACAAGAGTGAATGAAATTGAAACCGGAGGGGGAAGTCTGAATGCAAAACAGTTAAGCGTTGCTACGCATGACAAGCGATGCTACAATGGTTCATATGAATCTAATAATGGGTTTGGATAGGGATGCTTATAATTAGCTCTTTAAAATGTGCTATGAGTCTTGTTCGGGTTTCAGTGATATGATTTTCATTATATGGATTGGGGAGGGAAGTCAAACTTTTTGTTTCGTTCTCATAGGTGTATTTATTATATTTTTTTGTATCAATCACTCCGTTTCCTTTTCTCCAGGTAAGCTCGAAATACACTTACGTGTATTAAAAGCGAGTAAATTTTTAAATAAATATGATATATTGCGGTACGTGAAACACTAATAAAATTTTCGTGATGTGTGCATCAATTTTAAATAGCGTTTGGTTTAAATGAAGCATATCAACGTTAAAGCGGAACAAACATTAGCAAGAAACAAACACTTGTATCTGGATTACAAAGAGTCATTTTTCAATGTGAAAACAAAAGTTTTTTCATGCTACTTTATAAGACACCAAGTTAGCATTTGACATCAGAAATAAGCTCTTTATCCATAGTTTGTGGCATTAAGCAATGGGTTATTTATAAGTCTACCAGTTTTGTATTAGTTCAGAGGCAAAAAACGGTCAAAATAATGCAATTCATATAAGAGCTACAGGGGTTGGACAAAAATATGGAAACACCTAGTGAAATGCATGTTTGAAAACAATGATTGATTTCAATGAAATATGTAAGTGGCACTAGCGTTTTCGTCTACTGAGGCTACTTATACAACTTTGTAAATATGTTGAACAGTTCAGTCGTTGTCGGAGCACTGTTATGTGAGCTTGACATTGCATTATATCAGAGCTTACAGACTTCGAAAGTGGGTGAATTGGTGGAGCACGTATGGTAGGTGCTTCCGCAAGCAAAGTAGCCAAAGTGTTTAGTGTTTCAAGAGGTACTGTATCGATGATTTATTCCACATATTTGAAATGCAGAAAAACATCATAGGCTAAATCACAGCGCGGACGAAACTTAGTGATCGTGACAGACAATCATTGAGGGCAATTGTGACAAAAAAAAAAAAAAAAAAAAAAGAAGATCACAACTGCAAAAGTTACTCCCGAAATGAATGTCATGTTATCAAACCCTGTGAGTACCGAAACAATTAGAAGAGAGCTTCATAAAGAGGGAATTGCTGGCTGTGCTGCTATTGAAAATTAATTCATCAAGGATGCTAATGCCCGAAACAAGAAAAAGTGGTGTTTAAGTCATAAAGCCTGGACTATAGCGTAGTGGAAGAAGGTAATCTGGTCTGATGAGTCTTCTTTCACATTGTTTTCCACTTCTGGCAGAGTTTACGTCTAGAGAACGCCATCTCAAGTCTAAAATACGAACTCCTTATTGCCAAGAGTGAAATATGGCGGGGCTTCTGTGATGGTTTGGGCAGCCATATCGTAATTCTCTTCTGGCCCCATGATAACTCTGTCAGGGCACATGACTGCCAAGACTTATGTGAACATTTTGGCTGATCAAGTCCATCCTATGGTTCAAATTTTAGTCCTCAATGGTGATCGTGTCTTCCAAAGTGACAGCACTACTGTTCACGCAGCTTTTATTGTCCAGGACAAGTTTTCTGAGCACGACGATGATTTATCACATCTCCCCTGGCCACCACAGTCTCCAGACCTGAATATTATCTAACCTTTGTGGTCTACATTGGAGCGGAAAGTGCGTTCTCGTTATTCACCGAAAACATCGTTACCTGAACTTGCCACCGTTTTACATAAAAAATGGTACAATATTCCCTTGGCAGACATACAGGAACTGTATTTATCCATTCCGAGAAGACTGCAAGCTGTTTTGAATGCCAACGGGTTTCCTACACCATATTAGCCAAGAAAACGTGTCTTTTTTAAGGTGTTTCCATATTTTTGTCCAACCCCTGTATGTGACGGTTATTAGCATTTTCGTCAACTGATGTTTTATCCTTTTAAAAGGTATTCTCAGTGATTTTTTTTATTTTTAATATGAGTTTATTTAAAATGCATCAATTTTTCGTGCTTGACTCTTTAGTATGATTAACTAAAAAAATGATAAAGACTCTATTTGAAACAAATAATATGCAGCTGTTTTGAGGTATCACAGAGATTATTTTTTCTTTAGAACATGTAATACAGCATATACATTTCAAATTGAATGGTCGTAATTGTAAAAAATGAGCAAAAAAAGTAATTGAATCAACTAATAGTAAGAATTAAGAAAAAGAAAATTTAATCTAAGCCTTAAAAGCCCAACTCTCTCATTTTAAATAAAAATGTTACTACTTTTCGGACTTGTAGGTTGTGATCCATTGAAATGTTTCTGGCAGACGTTTTGTCAAAAATTTTCATTTTATCAGGGGTAAACATTAGCACATGTCAAGTGAAAAGTCAACCAGAAACATCTCGGATGGATTACGGCCTACAAGCCTTTCAAGTGGTTCTACTATTGAGGTCACACGTGAAAGCCTTAGTTTCATATTTTTAGTTTTACTCTAAATATTGAAAACTAAATAAGTAAAATAATAATAAATGAATAAATACATGCAGATAACATATCCAGACGTAAGAACAATTAGACGCAGAGTAGAAGTTATCCGCTAGTTCATGAAGGCTGTTTCACAATTTGCTAACTTACCACAAATCAAATCTAAAAACAGGTAAAATGAAATAAATAATAAGGAAATAAATAAATAAACTCTAATGTATCATAAATAAACTAAAGTAAAAAGTTAAATGTAAAAGTTATAGAACGAAACAAATACAGTAATAATTGACGTGTGTATATACGTTTTAAGATGATGTGATTCTGAGTCCTTCAGATTTTAGGAATAAAGCTATATCATAGACAAATTTCGAATTAAAACTACCTGAATAATTAAAAATATAAAATAAAGTAAAAACTCCAACATGAAAAACTGGAGGAAATTTTGGCCCCAATATGTAAAACTGTTTTTTAAATTATTCAATCAAATCTGAAAAGTAGCTGATAGAGAGGAGTAAATTCTAGAAGGGAGAGAGAGACAGAGGGATTAGAGAGGATCAAAAAAATAAAAGTATATTTAAGAGTGATGCGGTGCTTATCTACCATAACCATTGAATTAGCGGGAGATTCGTCGGTTAAGTGTCTAATTATTTTTTATTATATTCTTTAACATTCAACTGTGGCAAGTCAGACATGTGGCATCAATTGTCTGTAAACATTGCGGATATTAACAATGTATTGAAGCTCAAAGACGAACGGTATTGTTATCATAAACAATTCTGTTTCACTTGAAACAGGGTTACTTGAATTTGGGTAAACTGATGAGTTTTTAAGTAACACTAACAAGTTTAATATCATATATATGACAGTCGTAGCAACTTTCGTTTAATTCTACACTGAGAGAGAATTGGGCAAAGTGATATTATTTGCCTGTTGTTTCAATTAATTAATTCTAAATTAAAGACTGGTGTGAATTATGCTAATCTACAATTAGTACTAAACATTTTGCTTATCAAAATTTAAAAATGGAGAAAGTTTTTTTTTTTTTTTTTTTTTTTTTTTTTTTTTTTTTTTTTTTTTTTTAAGATTGGATAGTTTTTTTTTTTGCTGCTGAAGGTAAAAAATGCTTTTTCTATATGTGGAAGGTTTTACGTATTTTTTATCGAAATAGTATAATTTAATTCATTTATTTTACCGAATATTTTTGTCCCATTTTTACTTAGATGATTTGTGTTCACATGCATAAACAATAGTATCCAGTTTATCTACTATACTATCAAATAATACAATCTGAATTAACACGGGTGATAAATATTTGGTAGTATTTAGTTGTATTGAGTTTTTATACCTTCTCTTTAGATACACGAATCAAACAGACGAGTATATATTTTGATCTGGACCGTATTGATTTATGTAATCACTTCTCTAAAGACCATTTAAAGTAACTTAGAGGAAATTATTTTATTATGGTCCAAATTCATGGATGATTGGATTATTAACTCCTTTTTTCTAACTAAATACTGTGATAAATTTTTGCATGCGTTTTTGAAAGAACTTATATTTTCTCTCTCTCTCTCTCTCGCTCTTTTTTTTTTGAGAAATATAGCCTTGTATTTTCACTGAAAATTTGAGCAGAGCTCGATTTAGAAATTTTGGGACAGTGGTCCCGACATATTTGCAGAAGCCCCCCTTTTATTGTATAGCTGAAGAAACTGCGGCGAAATTACAATCTCCCACCTCTGTCATAGCATATGTGCAAGTGCATGGCTATTATTAGTTCCTTGTTTCTCCTCTTGAAACCCTCCTTAAGATTCGGATAGGATTGATCGATGTTTGTAGCACTATAGGGTGCAAACAAGTGGTATTCGATCTAATTCCCTTAAGTCGCCCGCATACCCAAGACAACTATTTTACACGGACCACAACCTAAACATTAATGAAAATTCATTTGTGTATTTTTTTTTTCCTCACTGATTTCATTACCCAAACAGTAATTTTCCTGTCCTTGAAAATATTGAACAATCATTTTTATGCAGCCCCAGAGGTACGATTCCTCTTAGTCACTCTATAACATATTGGTCAGGGTACGATTGTAAGTAGATTCCTTCTATTAAGCTAGATTAATCTACTTATATATCTTTCAACTGCTTCCAGTCTTTCAATACTCTTGCGATTTAGATAGGATGGATGAACTATGTTGTGAATGCTCAAGGCAGCCTTTTCTCAAATTGGCTCAAAATTCATTCATCGTGCTTATAGTAAACATTATGCTTTCCAATTAGTGTCCAACACTTTCATCAACAAGATGAGAGTGTTGGTTGAATATTAGCAGCTTAATTGGACAGCATATTTGACACCTCAGCAGAGCGATAAAAAAGATGCCTCCTTTCTTTTCCTTCCCTGGAATATCACTTTTAGAGAAAACGTCAGGAGTTCCCGCAACATTAAGTAATGCAGCAGCGGAGTTACGTATATCTAAACTCTCTTTTAATTTACATAGCCCCAGATCAGGGAGAGGGAAGGACTTTTGATTGCTTTTTATTTTTCTTTTCCTTTGAGCAGCTCGGGGGCAAATAGTCATAGATACATTCAACTTGAGGAACTCGAACCCCCTCAGTAGCAGAATTCCAGCTAGCGGAAAAAAAGAAAAAGACAAGAAATGAAGCCACAGCGTGAAATAGACGGCGAGAGAGCGGAGGAAAAATAGGGAGAAGAGAGGACTTGAGTGTAAAAGCTCTCTTTCTTATCACTGGGCAGGTAAAATTTGTGCGCAGATCTTTTTTAATTTGCTTTTTATTGAGTCTTTTCTTGGGAGAGAGCTTGTAATGCGTTTTGGGGCTGAGAGAGAAATGATCCTAAAATGTGTATCTGCTCGGTTAAGACGCAAAGTGAAAACCGAAAAGATAGAAAAGCCAGACCGTAACCCGGTGCTACTTTTTCAATATCCTCTGTGCATATGATTGTTGATCCAAGTGTCAACAATAGGAAAGAGCGGAGAGAAGTGCTGCCGGGCATGTATATTTCATGCCGGCTTTCAATATACGCGGGAAAGAAACGTTCGCTAGGGGCGCGGCATGCGCCCGGGATTTGGTGGATATTAAAGGAGAAATGAACGCACAGGAATTGCCCCCAGCAGCTCTTCATGTTTTGTGCCGTGTGGCACTTTTAATATCCATATCCCCTCTGCAAATTGCTTTCAAATCATGTAGAGTGAGGCCAAGATGGGTCAACATATCGTTGGTATTTGCATATTTTTGCTCATTTCATAGTCGGGGATCAAGGACGGAGTTTGCTTTCATCATTGTTTGATCGCGCCCCCTTTGACGGAAAAACTCCCCCCACCCACGCTCCCCCATCCTCCCTCATTACACCGGCGCATGAATAATGGACCCGAGAGAGCCTCGAACGACAATCATGTCCAGGTTAAATTGCGTCCTTATTGAAAAACACTCTTAAATTAAATTTTAATAAAGCGCTTTTTCTTAACTTCTCGCACCGCTGGACACTCCGTCTTTTGCCAGCTAGTTGCTTTTTGTTTCACTTTTTTCTCGTGACATACTCGGCCTGCTGCTGTATTCGGTTGACAGATTATAGGTTTGCCAGAAAGTCATGCACTAAGGCATCCTCAAGGAACGAAACAAGAAAGTGAAATATGTCTCGAGAATAATTGAATTTGATTATTATGCTCCACATTTTGTGCTCCTCCGTCTTAGAATTACTTTTAGAAATGTTTTTGAAAGGTTTTTTTCCGATGAAATAGCTCTCTTCCAGTTTTCATTTCATTCGCAATTAAACATCGCATCTATCAAAAAAAAAAACTCATTGATGCATGATATTTTGAAAAGTATGAAGTTATTTTTTTTTAAGCTAAGAGTTTCGCTTTGAACTAAAAGTTACATGTAGTTCCTGCCTAAATTAAGTTTTATTGTGAATTTTTTAGTGATCTGCTTGCTGCATTGAAATAAAGCGAACTGATGACATGAACAACAGTGATTGATATAGAAAGACTTGACATTATTGTTTTGCTCGCTTCACATTTTAAACATAGTAAATAAATTTGCAATACAATAAGGTAAACGTGAAAATTTTGTGTATTTTGTTAAGTGAAATTCTAAAATTCGTTAAAAGATACTATGTTTTGATTTATGGCTATAACGTAATAGCTGAGCTAATATTTAGAAAAGTGCCAATTTGAGTCCCAAGTGAATTTTCACCAGTATTTCAATAACTAGTTTAAAAAATAATTTTTCCCAGAAAGAAGATAAGTTTCTCTTTCATTTCATCTAATAACATCAGAAAAAAAATTTTTTTTTTCATCAGAAAATATTGTGTTTATACATCAAAAATCAGATCGGTAACGTGTCCCAAGTAGCAAAGCTTAGCATGCAAACAGGTCATGCGCACTTTCTAACTTCCCAAAAAAACGCACTTGCACAAAAAACGATTCTATTTTTACCCCTTTGTTAATATTTTACTTCATTTTTGTTTTAATCGATTTCTGATTTTCTAGCTGATGCGAAATAAGCGTGTCCCAAGTTCCGCCGTCAGAGTGGTAACAACAACTTCCGATCTATGTTTAGGCTCCCAAAATCATTTCCTGCACCTATACTACGTGATACTGAGTACCTGGTGGAAAGTTTTATCGAATCGTAATTAAAAATTTGCATTTCTGCATCTAAAATTGTAGGTAAAATTTTTTAAAGTGATTTTATAAAATGTGTGTCATTTGAGTCATCAGATCGGTAACACGCTCTAAAATGCGCAGTTTTTACTATTTTAAAAATTATTTTATATATAAGTATAGTCCTTTGTTACAAGTGAAAAAACAACGTGTTTGATTTTGGTTTAGTGCGATCGACTCAGAAATAAAAAAAAAAACTTTGTCAGTTTCTCAGATCGGTAACAGTCAGAGCGGTAACATTGAAAAACAGCAAATATGTTACAGAACTAACTCACACGTTTCAGAATTATAAAAAGCAAAAATCATACTTTAGCCATATATATTGAATATTTTTGTTCTTAAAAAATGAAAAGCAATGAGTTTTAGTACAATTGCTTCATTTGTGGTTTGTATGACCTAACAAAAGAAGTTAGTAAAATAAGAAAAATTGACACTGCAGAAATTAAGTTAATTAATTATTATTATTTTAATTAATTAATTTATTTTTTTTGGTGCTTCAATTTCTCATAACTTTGCTAAATAACTAGATAATAACTAGCATGCTAAATTTGAATTTCTGATCAAGAAATTAAATTTCCTGCAACTAATTAAAGAAAAGCAAGCAGCAGAGTTGTGTGTTGAAAAAGTTGAAGTTGTGTGTTGTTTTAAAACAAAACAAATGTTTTATTAGCTTGGATTTAGTAATCTCATAATTTATTTTATCTAAAAATCTTATCGCTCATTTTTATTTCGAAGAAATGCTTTTTCATAATGAAATTTGATTTTTTTAGCCTAATATATATATTTTAATATAATTATCTTAATTCTATGTTCAAAATGCAAGGAAATGATATCATATTTAGAGATGTTAACGAAGACTGAAAGCATAAACTCAAATATGTAACTCATGTTAACATCAGATCTGTAACATTCATCAGATCTGTAACGGCTTAAAAGTGAGTAATCTAAGGAGGGGGTAAATAACTTCCTTGACCTCCCCCCTTTTATTTTCTTGCATTTAGACCCAATTTAGACTTAAAATCCAATATTAGTTTTTTTCTGCAAAAAAATTTTTTTTTCAGAAAACTCCAACTTCAAATTGGCACTTTTCTAAATATTGGCTCAGCTTCAACTATTTTCCCCCTTTACTGTGCATTATCTAACTCTTTATCTAACGAAATTATTTTTTTGGTCACTTCTCAGCTTTGTTCTAAGTGGGCGCAATTGTGTATATCAATCCTGAACTAAAAAATGAATTATTTTTTAACAAACTTCATGGAAAATAACTTTTGACTTAAAGTATGCACTTTTTGAGTAATAAAAAAAAAGAAAGAAAGAAAAGAAAGAAATTACATTAGCACATGAAGGGGAAATTTAAATGTTTTATATACAAAGCTAATAATATTAAAATGTATTTTTTAGGATTAAAAAGCTGAGAAAATGGGACATTATTCGTGGATTTTCATTTTTATGTTTTTTATGATAAAAATAACTGAAGCTGCAGTGCTTTAGTACTCAATCAAAAGAAATTTGCAAACATTTTCATATTTGTCATATAAATGATATTTTTAGGGTAAAATATTTTAAATTAGAAACTTTACATTACGGATTTTTTTTTAGTTCTGTAGTTTGTTAATTTTACGTTTGGAAGCTTAAGTATATATCCAAAGTGCTTGCGTTCAAATCATTACCATTGAAAAAATCATTAAGGTCGTAATGCGAATTATAATTTGACTACGTACATACATTTCTTACTATAACAATGCTCAACAAACGATCTTACAATTGCCGATAAATGGCGCCTTAAAAATTATCTCTTTAAAGGTGTGAAAGTAGTATTCGTGAAGAGTAAAGTACTCCTGAAGTGTGATTTCTACTGAGTCCAGAACCTAGGCGGGAAAGACAGTTTTACAGAGATCGTCACTAGAAAAGGCCATCAAAGATTCAACATGTAAATTTCGCCAAATATCGCTAAACTGCATTGGGTTTGGAATTAAATGTATGGTGACAGATTTTAATAGATGTCGCCAATCGTTGTTGAATCCTTCGCCAAACTTTTTTTCACCATTCCCGATTTTTCAAGCAGCGTCTTTTTCGGGAAACAATCTGTTAGATATGAAGAATGAACAGCTATTTCAGACATATTTCGGGGTTAAGGAATGAAAGAAAGCGGGACTTATCTCTTTCTTAAAATATCAGGAGACGTAATGCCAGCCATGGTATAACCAATCTCTCGGTATATTGAGTCGTTGTAAAACGCTGTTCTACTGCATTTTATTTTCAGATTTTATTTTTTTTTTTTCTTATTTTTTATGCCAGAGGTATGTTTGAAATAATTTGTAGCCTAAGCCAACCGAAGGAGATATTTAATTATGTTAGGAAATCGAAGTTAGCTTAATAAAATGTAGGCTTATTTCTGTCTGGACAAGCTTCTTGATTAAATTAATATAATTTACTTAAAATAGAAAAAAAAAAAGTCACACTTTTTGAAGTTTGAAATTAGACATTAATATTCGATCGATATTTGTAAGCGTAAAACTATGTCAAACACTATATACCATAGAAACAACACTTCCAACATAATTGGCTCTAAATTTCATAAACAATGCATGGTTGCGTAGCTGGTACAGCGAAAACCTAGCATTAATATGTGCTGATGACTGAAGTCCATTTCAGAATGTCAGCACAGAATGCTTTCAATGTGCTTTCGGTAACCATCTCGAGTGAGATCATGACAATCTGCCGTTCTGCCATTGTTGCACCTTACAAATAACGACCATTAAATTGTGGATGCCCATTCACATTAATGGCACTTCCAATTGCGGCCATTCCTCATGTCCTTTGTACACGATTAACATGTAACATTCAGGCATGAATCTCTCAAGTGCTTGTTAAATGTAACCCATGTCGCATAGTTGATGTTACGTATGTTCTTACTCGTGTGTACTTATTTGCGAAGAAAAATTTATTGTGATCTGATTATTTTAAGTAAATTACATAGGTACGAGAATGTAGGACTGCATTTTTAGCACACTTATAACTGAAGCTTATGTAACTGAACTGGAAGTGACATTAATAGAAACGTTTAATATCGAAGTCCTTTTTTGAAAAATGTATACATCAGAAACAAAAACATCTCACACTGTGCCTGCTAAATTTTTTAAATTTTCGTTTGCATAACCTTTAAAGTAGGGCTATAATTTTGTTTTCTCTTTTAAATTAGAAGTGGGAGAGATTGAGTATAATTGATACGCATTTTACATTTTGAATTAATTATATTTTTGCGTCTTATATTATGCATTAAAATAAAACTTCATGCAATATATTTCCCTATCAATTAATGACTTTAATTGAATGATAAATGTCAACACTTTTTTTGGCGTAATGTTTTTCATATAAAACAATCTTTATTATTATTATTACTTTTTTTTTTCAAAATGTATCAAGCTAGACCCAGCGTAGGTCAAGTTGATACACAAATGACTAGATGGTTAGGTAGACGTAATAAACAACAAAAGGAAACTTTGAGAGTTATTTTTAATGAAGATTCTCACAAATTGTTTGAAGTTTTATTCTGAGTTAGTGGATAGGTGTAAATGCTATTTACAATTAATACAAAAATAAGCAAGACTATCTTCTCCGAAATATACTTTTTCAAATATATCAAAAAGAGTTTAATGGTCATTTTTAAGCATGTCTGGAGAAATAAAAATACTTGAAAACTTAGAGCTAAGTTATTATCCGGTACAAACTCTACTCAAGCTCGATGCATCACTTTATTGCTTGAATTTGGTGACCAACAGTAGCATGTAGCTATTTCTCATGCTTACCAATCTACAAAACAAGGAATGAAATTTTGCTGTGGAAGGTTTATTTCTTGCAAGTTACTAAATTTTGAATATTTCATTGCAAAACATGAAATGAGCAAAAAATTTGATCTAGCGATAAAATAAATAAAATTAACACTACCCGGCAAATATTCCACACTTCCTCGTGGAATGTGGAAGTATAATCTGCAGCTAATGGGTTCGTCATTTTTTTCTTTTTTTTTATATTTTTTTTTTCACCCTGAGTGTTCTCTTCTGAATAGAGAAGCTCGTACGTAAACGGTGGGGTAGCCTGAAAACTGACAGATTGCACTCTTTCAGTCTTTTTTGCCGAATGCCTCAGTTGCTATGTTATTGAATAAAGTACAAAGCAATTAACTTGACTCCGTTGTTCTTTCACTAAGACGTAAAAGTATGCAGGGAGCTGAAGATATATCTGCAAGTTTCTTCAGGAATGGAATGCGGTGAAATGCTTTTTCCGTGGAAACTTTGGAAAAGAGGTATAGATTAAATTTTTCAATCAAGCCGAAATTAAAATTTCAAAAACAATTGGTTAAAAAAAGTGCGTCCGTTGTTTCTATGTAGATTCAGAAAGCTTTAACGAAACGGAAAAAAATGTCAGATTATTTATGATAAATTATTCTGACATTTTCATGCATTGTTTCGTTTAAAGTTCTTAAATTTTGTCCTTGAACGCACATAAAATTAATAACTGCTGTACGAAATATTTAGTCATCAATTAAATATTATCTAAGTTCCGATTTTTAATCAATAGAGATTACGGCAGTATGTATTTTAATAGTTTATGGACATTTGAGGAAAGTTGAGAATTATATGAATTATATTAATATTTCTTTATAGATTTGAAAATTATTTATTAGCTATTCTAATGAAAAATCTCTACTTAACTATGTTTAAACCTTCTCTATTTCTTTTTCTTTAAACTTTTTCTAGAAAAGGTAATAAAGTTATTAATATAGTTCTCGGAATATAATTAATTTTCTTGGAGTTATTATCTCGATTTGCAAATATATGTATAGGAAATAATCTCAATGTTTTCATCTTATAAGATATACCGTAAAAGTGTAGTACAAAGCAGGGGCGCTAAAGGTTTGCCTTTGTAGTAGAAAGTAGTGTGCATTGATACCATTCTTCCAAAAAAAAAAAAAAATCCTGAAACGATAATTACTTTTCATAATACGTATGTATTTCATTACTGCTGCTACTTCAAATATTTTCATTTTGATTCCCATACTTAAAAAAAAAAAAAAAAAAAAAAAAAAACTATTTTGAAAACAAGAGAACTGCTTTTATAAAACTACTTAAAGTGCCCATAGTACACAGCACTGTACCTTGAGCCATTGGGTAGCATACATGTAGCTTAAGAAATGAGTGAAATTTATTACACAGCATATATAAAACGAAATAACTACAGTACGAATCATTTAAAAAATTTAGCAGGTACATATATCACATGAAATGCTTCAAAACAAAATATGGTATAGTAAAACGTAGTGAATCGAAATGAAACTTCCCGATAATGCAAAAATATATAGTCCGGTATTTTTGTCTGTTACTGTTTTTAGATAATTAATATCATTAGAAGAAGCAAAAACTTACACTGTTAAAAAAATGTCTTGAAAATAACGAAAAAATATACGGCAGCTGAGTTGCCGGAGTGTTTCCGTTTCGTTAATTATATTTCCGTGATTTTACAGAAGCTCGGTTCGTCATTTTTCCGTTCGGCATTTTTTCGTTTCGTAATTCTCCGTTCTTCATTTTTTCGGTTCTTATTATCCCCGCTTATACGTTATAGGCTTATACCTATACGCTTTGATTTATATATATACATGCAAGATGGAAAATTATTTAAATTTTGCAAATTAACAAGCGCTTTTATAGCAGCTTAATATCAATAGCAAATTATCTATGGAAGTTCAATAAACTAGTCCTTTAAGTGTCGCAAAATGCGTAGATTGTGTAGAACAACAAATGCATAAATTGAAATTTTAAGAAACATTTGAAAATTTGCGAAACAATATAAACATATAAAAAGAACAAACATGGGTTATGTGCTGCCTTATCATTTTCGTTCGTTCTTTTTATATGTTTATATTGTTTCGTAAATTTTTAAATGTTTCTCTAAAGTTTCTTAAAATTTCAATTTGTTCATTTGTTGTTTTTTCCAATCTACACATTTTGCGCCACTTAAAGGACTAATTTATTGAACTTTCATATATAATTTGCTATTAATATTAAACTGCTATAAAAGCGCTTGTTTATTTTGCAAAATTTCAATAATTTTCCATCTTGCATATATAAGTATAAGCGTATAGGTATAAGCCTATAACGTAAAAATGTGGGTGATTAAAATATGGGAAAATGAGAAACAGAAAAATAGAGCAATTAAAAAAGGAGCGTAAACTAGCTCACCGGAAAATTGTATATACATAAGACAAAATGATGAGCAAAAATGTAAACTTAAAACTCTTACGAATTTTGTTTTTTAGAAAAAGTTTGAAAATGTCCGCTCATACTTCAAACTCTTAAACATCTTGCCTTTAAAAAAAATACTAAAGCAATACAAGAATTGGTTTTTTTTTCATTAAAAATTTTAGTTCATTAAAATATCATATTTTTTTTGAAAAGATTACATCAATCTCGCATAAAATACTCAAATATTTTGAAGATGGAATGATCAATGCATAGTATTTCCGAGCGCATAACTTCAAAAAATTAAAAAGTATTAACAAGGTGCATTCTTTTGAAAATATTTTCTCTTATGTTTGAATAAAAATTAAGTTCTTCCGAAAGTTCTTTTTTTTCCTTTCTGAATTTAAAACATTCGTGGTTTCTTAAAAAAAAATTCCTGTATTTTTACTGATTCCCTCTATTTTCATATATATTTACGTTATGGTGTTCATAGTGATCAACACTTTCAGAAATGCACTCTCAAAATTAACGATATTTTCTTTGTTTTTGATGAAATCACTTCATGAATATACCCCGAGCGAACATTTCGTCATTTTTTGGGGATGAATTTCGTCAAATGTAGCGAAATATTTGACAACATTAATTTCGTCACATTAACGAAGTAAAGTCATAAAGTAAAAAAGCTAAGTTTTGAGACTAAGCTTTTAAATCTTGATATAAAATTACAAAAATTATATCAATAAATTTTACTAACCCTCAGCACCAGTAAGTTTATACATGCAACTCCTAAAATGCACAATTGGTTTACATCATGAAATAACTAACTGTTAAGTCTGGACTCAGATTAAAATA
Organism: Uloborus plumipes; assembly: GCA_038373865.1. Classification (NCBI taxonomy): domain Eukaryota; kingdom Metazoa; phylum Arthropoda; class Arachnida; order Araneae; family Uloboridae; genus Uloborus; species Uloborus plumipes. Next base: position 39,257 of record JAXGGA010011237.1, read on the forward strand.
AAAATAGCAGTAACAAAAATAAAAATTCTTACCTCCTATCTTCAATAAAACTTGCTCAAAAAAGGCAACAATAGAGCGAGTAGATTTTAAAATGTACTAACACGCCCTTTTGTTGCCCATTTTGATTCTATCCATTGCGATAAACGAAGTCTTCTTAAAAATGTTGAGCAAGAAACAAAATGGTACACATAATAACGTCCTGAGGAATACGATTAAATAACATTAGCATGTGATGTTTTTTGTAAAGTAACTAGTATCCAAACGACGAGACACAGATGTCCTCTTTTCCATGCTAATGCGAATAATACAAGTCGCTTTCATAGAAGCTTAAACATGCATATTAATTCTCGATGACTTTGCGTTTCTTTTGCTGTGCACTTTGATTCAGTTATGAATCATTTATGCTGCCAAAAACTAAGTCGTATCTGCGCACGCGCCAAGTCTATTCAGACTCTCTCTAACTTCCTTGTTCGATATATTTCAACCACAAAACCGGGTAAATTCCGTTTTTTGTTTCTCCAACTTGGTAATTCACGGAATAGTTCCGTTTTTTTAAGGAAAAGTTATGTTTTGAAACGAAAACGGAAATTTACTGTTAAAATCAGTAAAAATCTTCCTGAAAATTCAGGTTTTTTTTAACAGTGTACTTTTGTCATCATGGCAGTACTGCTTTCTTATGGGGAAGGCTGAAAAACACTAAGTGGTGTGACTAAACTAATGTGAAATACACATCGTGGAGTGCTAAGTTTAATTCGTCTGCAAAACTTTGTATGCAATTACATAGCTTCTTATATTTGAAACTTAAGAATAGCACTTTTCAATTTGACTATATATGAACGCTAAATGAACAACAGCGTTCCACATCAGAAATGACATTTTCTTGTAAATAGTGTCATAAAAACTAAGAATTATTTACGATGTCAAAGGATAAGAATTTACGGGATGCATCGAAATACTTTAGTCTGTTGTTCCGAAGCAAAATTTTTGAAAAGACAAAAAGAGAAAGGAAGGAAATTATATAAAAGTTCAAAAGATCCCATCCCCTACTCTTTTAGTCATGGCAGGGACGAGGGTTAATTGTTTTATGCAGCTTATGATGAGGAACTAGATCTTAGAATTCCAGAAAGCTCCAGCTTTAAAACTCATACAGATTTTATGTATCAAAAGTCCTGTCTCAGACAAAGATGAATACTTGGGAAGATTTTACAAAATTATTTCCAAAACCAGTTGATTTCAAGAAACTAAAATTGAGGCAGCGTTTCTCTAAGAGATGTTATAAAAAAACCTAAGAAAAGCCGAAAAATTCTTACATCTACTAATCTTTTTAAGAACATGATAACTTTTGTTACTAACATGAGTGACTTGAATTTGCATTACATTTCTGTTTTTCATTTCAAATGTATTTTGTCAAAATCACTTTTGATCTTTCATAAGCTCAAAATTTTTTTCGATTTTTGACGAATTATACGTTTTCTGTTATAGAAAAAAGCTCCATTTCACAGTAACTATATGCTTTCATTCTCCCCCATCAATATTACTCATTTTTGTTTATCTAATTAAAGGTTAAATTGAAAAAAAATAAAAATTCTAACATGTGTTCTGATTCATATCATTCAGCGGGGTGAATCGGAACACCTCTAAAATTTATACGTATGAATAAAAAATAAAACTGTTCAACATATTTTGTTTTTGCTTCAAATATCAAGAACAAAGCAAGACCGAAATTCTCCCCCTTAAAAAGGTTAAATTGAAAAAAATAGAAATGCTAACATGTGTTCTTATTCACACCATTCAGCGGGGTGAACTGGAACACCCCTAAAGTTTATACGCATGAATAAAAAATAAAACTGTTCAACATATTTTGTTTTTGCTTCAAATATCAAGAACAAAGCAAGACCGAAGTTCTCCCCCTAAAAAGGTTAAATTGAAACAAATAAAAATTTTAACATGTATTCTGATTCACACCATTCAGCGGGGTGAATCGGAACACCTCTAAAATTTATACGTATGAATAAAAAATAAAACTGTTCAACATATTTTGTTTTTGCTTCAAATATCAAGGGCAAAGCAAGACCGAAGTTCTCCCCCTTAAAAAAATCAAATAAAAAAAAAAACCTTCCAATTTTGCTTTTTTTTTAATAATTAAAACTAAAAAGAGTGCCGATGTACTATAAGCTGTCAACTTTCCATAGAATCCTAGACTGATATGGGGGGAGGGGTGTTTCATTTTAAGCTGCTTGGTAATGATGTGCAATTATGACTTTTCCAGAGCTAGCGAAATTTCAGAAACGTATTCAAAATAATCTTCAAAAAAAATGGTGCCAAATTTATTTCTTATTGAACATGAAAACCAAACAAATTCACAGCAACTGTGCAGCAAAGCATCAATAAATTATTTCTGTGAAAGTATTTAAAGGTAGGCATCAAATGGCGTAACTAATAAATTTACTATCATTCCGGGTCAGTTTCAGCTTCAATTTCTCTATTTCAAACTGTTGTCTCACTCATTTAACCAACTTTACACTATTTTTTGGTATTATCGGAAAAAAAGTTTCTAACGTATCGCATAAACATCCAAAATGAAGAAATAATAATTACTGAATCTATTTAAAATGAATTATTAGCCTGATTCAGAGCTTTTCTGACCATTAAGCTAACTTTGATCCACGTCTGAAATGGGCTGCAAAGTAAATTATTTCACTGAAAGTAGTGCAATTTTAAAAGGCCAAAATAAAAGTTCTAAAACACTAAAAACTCTCGATTTTTTTTATTTCACAGAAATGCAAGATGGCTATCAGTTATTAAAATGAATAAAATATTACAATGCAGCAACAGCAAATTCAACAATATAAAAAAATTCTTGCCAACAGAAACTGCCGCATTATTGAATGAGCTGCGAAACTTTGCTTTTGTGAAATAAAGAGAGGAAAACTTATTTTATAACCTTATCGGGAGACCACTGGGCATTCTAATTTTTTAAAAGTCAATTATAGTTAATTCCCAATTATCCGTGGAATAATGTGGCGTGGTAACCGCGGATTAGTGAATACCGTGGATAATCCTCGTATATTCAGTAGCTAAAAATATCAATTATACTCACTCATACATTTAAATTAGGACTAAACACGATAACATTGCATTTAAAAATAGCTTTAAAATCTGAAAACAAACTCTAACACACTTATAAATTGAAAAAAGAAAAAATCCTCATTTCGGAACATACTTCAAAAGTTTCACAAAAAATTCTGTAGGTTGTTTCTGCTTTTTCATTTTAAAAACGCTTCTTCTGGATTAGTGATTAAAGTTTTTTCAATAGTACTTTATCTTCTCACGAAGTAATGTATTACTCAGTTCCTCAAAATATGTAATGCATCTGTTTTGTGGCTAATTTGAAAATGGGTGTACGCTGGGTTTAGTTAAAATGGGTTCGTTTTCTGCTTTAAGTGAATCACCGTCAAAAAAAGCGTGAAAATCGCGGATAATTGGGAATTTACTGTACACTAAAGAGTTTGAAGTGACGCACAGTGAACCGGTCTGACTCGATACAAACTCTACTGACCATACTTCACAGTCCTGGAGATGAAATTTGCGAGTTTTTTTCCTATCATTTGTTTTCCGAAAATAATGCGGAATCTGAAAAGGTAACCCCTTTTTGAGTAGTGAGAACGCATCTTTGGCAAGGCAGTGGAAGAAGTGCATTTTCCATGTATGTGTCAATGTGTCGAAACGCGCTGGAAACAAAAGGCGAATCGCGTCTTTCAACTCGTTTAACGATCAGCGGCCTAAATGTAATAAATGGATGAAAACCTGGCCAGAATACAAAAGGGAAAGCCCTATTTATCAACGCCCCTCTCCATCCTCCGCCGAGAATACTCCCAAGAAGAAACACAATACTCCGAAGCTTAGATAAATTTATGCGCTCAGTAATATCATCTGTCATCTCGCCGGGGAAAGAACCTATAAAGAGAGAAATAGAGATTTTCTTATTCTCTGACTTCTACTTCTTCAATGTATTTACCATATTTTGCCTTTC
>JAXGGA010011238.1:0-43280 GCA_038373865.1 Uloborus plumipes
GCTTTGGAAATCTGTGCAACAAATTAAAATTTGTGTTTACAAAATGCGACTAACAATCGCTGATTTTTGCCATTAATTGGGAAATGATCCTAATATTTTTAGTAGCCACTTTGTTTTATTTATTCCGCAAGTGACTAGTGGCGATCTTGATCTTTAGTAAACGGGCAGTTTCAGTTATAAGATTTTAATTCCGTGCCTATGGAAACTGAAAATCTGGCATGCTATGTTTCAAATCACTAGTAGGCTTATCATATTTATCAACTTTTTTTCTTTTAATTAACTTATTTGTTTATTTGATAGAATTTAATAGTTACTTCATTAAAATTTAGTGCGATTATGAGGGTTACTCATTTTGCTTTTCTTTTCTAAACTCATCATAATTAGCAAAATAATTCCATTATTTAGTAAAACTTCATGAAAGAAATGAATCAGCTTTACGTACGAAATAAGACTGAATAGTTTATATGGCGTTCATTTTTAAGGAAACCATCAATCAATTTATGATTTCAGTATTCGCAAATTTTCAAAAATCAAATATTTGTCGAAAAAAATAATCTTTTTATGTGAAATGTACAAGCATTAATATTTGCGAGTAAAATTAATATCACAGGGAAGAATTACGCAACGTAAAATGAAACACTTAGCCAACTAACTGCCTTTCTTCTTTCAATTCAACAAGGGAGAGGATTCCCTACAGGATGATACAGCCTTAGACTGCTTAGACCATTTACATCTGTGGTTTTCGCCAGAAGCTTTGATTGCTATTCACAATAGGGGTTCTTTCTCCCCTAAAGTGACAGGACACCGTGGGGACGAGTGTCCGATTAATCGAGTGTCCCCCCCCCCTTTCTCCTCACTGTCCAGTCTATTGGCGGTTTAAGTGTCAATCACCTCACAGATGTACACTCCCCTCGTAAAGAGAAAGCAGGTGGCGTAAGACGAATTCCGATTTTCTTTTCCAATGAACAGGACCCTTAAATCATATAGTTGAGGCAAATACTCAAGAAAAAACCTTGCATACCCCCCCCCCCCCTTTTTTTTTTTAAATCATTACAGTAAGCTGAAATATTGAAATTTTAGGACGATGGAAAGAGGAGCAGTCAATGTTTTATGCAGTCAAAAAAAAAAAAAAAGATAATAGTTGAATAATAAATTTTGTGGTGTGGCATGAAGAATTTTTTTGTATTTATTTCTGATGATAATTATGTAAAATGACCTCTTGAACCCAAATGTGATTAGTTTTCTCTCACCACCCACTGCTCTTTGGAGATCAATCTGATGAATAACATCATTATATATTCTACTTGGCTCTCTGTCAGTGCCTGAAAGGCATAAAAGTCTACAATCTCTAAAACAAACAAACAAAAAATAAAAATTTGCTGTTAATAGAGGTTGTTGCTTGTAGGAAGCTTCATTAAAAATAGTAATTTGTATAAAACTACAAACAAATGAAATTGCAAAGTATGTTAGATTCTATGATGAAAATTGTTTCAAAATTAATTGTTAACGATTTATGTTGAATTATTGTTATTTTCTTGGTATTATTGTCCTTATTTGTTTATTTATTTTTTCAGCATTTGACCACACTGTTGTCATCAAGTGATATAGATGTAGTTCTTGCTGTGTTGAACTTACTTTATGTGTTTAGGTAATGATGCATGCTTTTAACAAGAAACCCTTTCATTTATATTTGAATCGTGTAATTTATTTTATTTTTGCTGACCTTGTGTTGCTTCTGTTCTTTCTAGGTTGCAATTGTATATTGTGTTAATAAGCAATTATATTTAATGTTCCAACTGTTTAGTGTCCAAACTTGCTGAGATATTCTCTGGGCATCCCTGTTAGATTTTCCCGATGAATAGTGGACACTGTTTATTGAAAAAAAAAACTTATCAATTATTGCGATGCATTCATTACCTACAATTATTTAATGCTTGACCAAGAGCATTTGAGTCATTCAGACTCAAAACCAGTTAAGTCCATTTTTTTGAAAAAATAATTTTGTTTAAAAAATGTAAGTTTAAAAGCTCTTTTAAGTGTGTCTTAAAGGCAATAAATCAAAAACTACTAGATCTCTATAAAAAGGGGATCTAAAGTTGTTAAGACGAAACTCATTCAGATCCATAGTTCGCTATCAGAACTATGGATTTTGAGAAATGGATTTAACTGGTTTCAGGGTTGACAAGGTTTTTGTACACTTACGTAAAAACTATGGTTTAAACTGTCCTGTGTAAAAACCCTAGTAGGGTTCAAACCTTCTCCGAATATTTTAAATACTTTTCCAAAAAGTGCTTTTAATTTTTTTTTATGAAAAATGTGTTATTACTATTAAACTTTTAAAATTTTTTTTTCTATTTCATTTAAAAGACAAAGCTTTATCTGCAATATTTATTTGTATTGTAGCCATTGCGAAATGCTAACATAAGGGTCAATCCATGTCAAATCACCCAGGAAAACAGGATTTTGTAACCCATGTCCTCGGATTTTGATAAAATTTGGTGTACTTAATATTTTTATGGTGGTAAGTAAACATATGAATTCTTTTGCCCATATGTGATCTGGTTTTCGTTTTACAGGCCGTCAAACTTTTCAAAAAATTGCATTTTCTGTCAACTGCTAAGCCTAATCTGCATGTATACGTATCTCTTCAGTAAATTGTGACGGGTGCAGAAATCTTTCAATATTTCTAAAACTTCTCAGATATGTTGCTGAAAGTATGAGGATTTAATAAAAAAATACTTGAAATTTATATAATATAATTTTGTTTGAATAAAATTTGCATAAACTACGACAAGCATTTTTTTTCTTGTGCAAAACATGAGTTTACTTAAGTGGCAATTCACGAAAAGGCGGAGGTCCTATTCAATAATGGAATCATTCGAAATGAACCTGAAAGTGTGTTCTATCATTGCAAAGAATAAAATTAGTGGTTTTTTTCGTTTTCTCGTTGCTATTGCACGATATACACATTTCAGTACCAAAATTTTTGAAAAAAAGTTCTAGTCATTTTCTTAACCTAAAATTCACTGAATAGCAAACATACCTTTATTTTTAAGTGTATTTACAGCCCTATTATGCTACTTAAAAATCATCTTAATCCCTTATTAAGCAGAAAGAAAAGTGAGAAATAATTTATGACTCCCAAATTCAGTTGTTAAGTTCAGCAAAATATCAGTTGTAGAAAAAAGATGTGCAAACTATGAATTTACTTTAGTAGCTTTTTTATGAAGAGGCGGAGGTCATCTTCAATAATAGAAGCTTTCGAAATAAACCTAAAGGTGTGTTCTATCATTGCAAAGAATAAAATTAGTGGCTTTTTTTAGTTTTCTTGTTGCTATTGCACAATACACAGATTTTAGTTCCAACATTTTTGAAAAAAGTTCTAGTCATTTCCCTAACTTAATTTTCAATATGTTATGTGTATAGTAAGCATAGCTCATGCTTTTGTACCATAAAAACGTATTATATTTATTTTTCATGATTTATAATTGTATTGAATGTGCGAAGAAGAGATAGGATAGCACAATCATTGAAGAAAAAATAATAATGAAAAATATGAGTTTCCGAATATTATCGGATTGTTTGTCTTTAAAGTGTTTGTGTGATCCTGTTTTCAGCAAATTTTAGGAATATACTGTTTGATGTTTTAACGCTCGACCTTACTTGCATTTCCGACGTCGGACAGTACTTGTTGAAGTCATGTTATCATGAAATATTCGGAATACTTATTTTGTACATATTCAATCTCCTTTTGAAGAAAATAGTAACATCTTCCAGAATCCTATGTTACGGACCATTTGACATAGTTATTTCATCTAACATCTTACCATTTCTTGGTTATAGTAAAGATAATAGTCCTTTCTTATGTAAAAGACAGTCTTGCTTCAAGTCCAGCATAGTCACTTACTTGAAAATTTTCAATTTTTTTCTTTTAAAATCCAATAGTAAGTATCGAAAGCTGTATTTGCTCTTCACTGGATGCTGAAATTTCTAGTTTATTTTTATTGAATTATGTCTGTCCGGGGCTCTAGCTTTTTAATTATTTTCTATTATTAATTTATCAGCGCAAACCAACTTTCCTGATAAGCGAATCCAATGAAAAACAAACAAACTAAAATAGAAAACCCACTCACATTCTTTATCCCTCTTATCACTATGACCCATATTTTGATAAAATAAGAAGAGACCTGATACATGCACAAATGTAAGGAAGGTAGAGCGTTAAAATATCAAACAGTATATTCCTTAAATTTGCTGAAAACAGGATTACACAAACACTTCAAAGACAAACAATCCGATAATATTCAGAAACTCATATTTTTCATTATTATTTTTTCTTCAAAGATTGTGCTATCCTATCTCTTCTTCACACCTTCAATACAATTATAAATCATGAAAAATAAATATAATACGTTTTTATGGTACAAAAGCATGAGCTATGCTTACTATACACATAACATATTGAAAATTAAGTTAGGGAAATGACTAGAACTTTTTTCAAAAATGTTGGTACTAAAATCTGTGTATTGTGCAATAGCAACAAGAAAACGAAAAAAAGCCACTAATTTTATTCTTTGCAATGATAGAACACACCTTTAGGTTTATTTCGAATGCTCCTATTATTGAATATGACGTCCGCCTCTTCAAAAAAAAGCTACTAAAGTAAATTCATGTTTTGCACATCTTTTTTCTACAACTGATATTTTGCTGAACTTAACAACTGAATTTGGGAGTCATAAATTATTTCTCACTTTTCTTTCTGCTTAATAAGGGATTAAGATGATTTTTAAGTAGCATAATAGGGCTGTAAATACACCAAAAAATAAAGGTATGTTTCCTTTTCAGTAAATTTTAGGTTTAGAAAACGACTAGAACTTATTTTCAAAAATTTTGGTACTGAAATGTGTATATTGGGCAATAGCAATGAGAAAACCAAAAAAACCACTAATTTTATTCTTTGCAATGATAGAACACACCTTCAGGTTCATTTCGAATGCTTCCATTATTGAATAGGACCTCTGCCTTTTCGTGAAATGCCACTTAAGTAAACTCATGTTTTGCACAAGAAAAAAATTGTTTGTCGTGGTTTATGCAAATTTTATTCAAACAAAATTATATTATATAAATTTCAAGTATTTTTTTATTAAATCCTTATACTTTCAGCAACATATCTGAGAATTTTTGGAAATATTGAACGATTTCTGCACCCGTCACATTTTACTGAAGAGATACGTATACATGCAGATTAGGCTTAACGGTTGACAGAAATTGCAATTTTTTGAAAAGTTTGACGGCCTGTAAAACAAAAACCAGATCACATATGGGCAAAAGCATTCATATGGTTACTTACCACCATAAAAATATTAAGTACACCAAATTTTATCAAAATCCGTGGACATGGGTTACATGACCGGGTGAACTGACGTGGAATGACCCATAAGCACCAATTTCTTTGAATTTGAAAGTACCAAATTCTTACTTAACATATTTTAAAATTGTCAAAAAAACATTAATTTAAAAGGTGTATATATTCAAATTCATATACATCAGTACACGCATGAATTATTTGAGTTAATAAAAATACGTTGAATATTTAATAGGAGTAATATAGTGTACCCATCAGCTTTGTTTTCTTAATTCAATAGATGTCATGGTTTAAATTTGTTCATGCTAATGCCCTTAAAGCAGCACCTTCTCATCTAAATAAAATATTGAAACAAACATCAATAGAATATACTAATGAAATAAAAATTTTATTGCTCATCTAGATTTCACGAGAATTGTGTTTAGTAATACCCTCTTTGAAACAAAAGTCTGATTACTGCCCTGCGTCTAAATATTTCATCTCACAAAATTGTCTAGTAAGATAAGTAACTTTCTTGAAATTTTCTTAATAGCTTTGTAAATATACCACCCTTCTTCTCCAATCAAAACTTGAGTTGTGATTGTAAATCAGAGCAGAGCATTTAAAGAGATGCTAGAATTAATTCTAGCAATCAGATACAGAATATTTTTTCATTAATTCTTGTTATGTACATTTATATGCTAGAGTGGTCAGTTACTAATTGGGGGTCAACTACTGGCGAATCACCCTACTTCACTTGAGACCGATATTTATAAGTAAATTTCATTGCAATCATTCTAGGTAAATTTGATTCCCAATTTCTATTTTTAAACATCCTATGTTATTTTAATAGTCATATTACATCGATTGACACACAGCTGAAGGGAAAAAGAATTTCAAGCATTGTATCAAGAAGAAAGATGAATTGTGCATGCCATAGTCTCTCATTTATTTATCCAGCCATTGCTGTAATTGTTATTTAAATTAGTATATTTTTGAAGGGTATGCAGGGTGGTTATAAATTAACGTGAGGTGTTTGGGGCTCTCTAGCGCGTGAAGTACTGGGGGAAACATTGCCAAATTTCATGAGCACACACATTAGACCATGGAATTTCGATTTCTGAAATAAAAAAATAGTTTAAAAATCGCCACCAGGGGAAGTTTTGGCGCTGCAAAAGTGTATTACTCTGATTGTCAAAGAATCAAATGCTACTGACAAAATATGCATCCATTTTATTTGCAAAAATGGCTTTTTTATCACAAATGTAGTTAATATGATCACTATTGTGAAGTTGCAAGAACTGGATATGATGCACAACATTTTCCACGGCAACTCGTAACATATCAAAATTGATTTCTCTGAATTTTAAAGTCACAATATCTTTTAAACTTGCTATATCAGAAACATGTCTTTGATACACAATGCTTTTCAGCTATCCCCATAACTAAAAATCAAATGGATTGAGATTGGGCGACTTTGGGGCCATACCAGAAATTTTACGGCGATCATCTTACACATCATTTGCAAATAACGATCATTTTTGCTTTGCGAAATTGCTTTGTACAGCATTTTTTCAAATTTAATTTGCGATATTCAGAGTAATACACTTGAAGTGCCAAATTTTACTCCGGTGGCGATTTTTTAAACTATTTTTTTTTATTTCAGAAATCAAAATCCCATGGTCTAATATGTGCGCCCTTGAAATTTGACAATATTTCGCCCTGTACTTCGCATGCTAGAAGGCTCCAAACACCTCACGTTAATTTATAGCCACCCTGTATTTCTTGCGTGGTTTTTTATTTTATTGTGAAACTTGTTGTTATGCCTCAAAACTAAAGTGTATCTTTATTTCCAGCAAAAGATCTAATTTCATAACAAGATTAAGTGCTGATAAAAGACAGACTTTATTACTTCGACTACTATATCTTGCTGAAGTATGTATAATATAATCGCAACTGTAATAATATTAATAAATAATAGTAAGTAATTAACCTTTTTTTTTACTGATAGAGTTGGGGAGGAAAAGAAAATGGATTTGGTCTTGCAGAATGCTGTCAAAATTTACCAATTAGTGTAAGTAACTTTTTAATGATATGTCATGCTATTTTTAAAGTCCAGTTTAAGATGCAGTTACATTTTTTAAACATTTAGGTAAAAATTGATATCAATATTGATTCATTCAATTTCAGGTATTTTTTGTATTTCGTTTGTTAGTAACAAGTATTTGAAACCAAACTAAGGAAACATTTTGACATAACAAAATAACTGCAAGATGTCAGATGTAAGGGGATCCCACAATTATTAGGAATAAAATTGGTTTCATTTATGGACTGTTTATTCGTTGGTATTTTTGGTACCTTCTTGCAGATGGGCTAGTATTAAGAAAAGTTCTGTAAAATATTGGTTGCCTGAAAATTAGTCAACTCTACTGGTTTTTGTAAATTTAAAAGATGAGCATTATTTTCAAAGAAAATGAAAAATTATGTACTCATCACTAAATGTAAATCTAAGAGCTTTAAGGATAAATCAAAACTTTTTGTACTTTCTCTTTACATGTCTTTTATGCAATTCATTGCTATTGAAGGAATCATTAAAACCTGAAAAGTTACAATTTAGCAATTTTATGGGCTTATTTAATAATCTAGTTATTGAAGCAGAATGTTTTAAAATGTGTCAAAAAGTCTTGCTTATTTGTTTTCAGTATAAAAAGCAAATGTTTAAGAAATCTTTTTGTTATCAAGAACTTTTTCATATTTTAGGCTTATCCTTCAAGTGCTTCTACGTTACATTTTGAGTATTATGCAGAATCCTGTGGAGACAAAATTCCAAGGAAGCAATCAAATGCAATAATAGCCATCCACATTGATCATGTAGATAAAGTAAATATCACATTCATTTTTCTATAATGTATTTTTCTTTTCAAATACATACATACTCTCTTATTAGTACAAGAAGAGAGGTTAATGGTCCTTATTTTACTCCAACCCTTTTAAACATGATAGCCAAAAAAAAAAAAAAAAACAGCCAGGGGTCTGGCCAGAGGAAATTCGGGTCCGTTAACGGACCCTTCACAAAAATACGATCAAGCAAAACGGACCCTTCACAAAAATACGATCAAGCAAAACGGACCCTTCACAAAAATACGATCAAGCAAAACGGACCCTTCACAAAAACGCGATCTAGCAAAACGGACCCTTCACAAAAATCTGATCTAGCAAAACGGACCCTTCACAAAATGCTGATCAAACAAAACTGACATTTCACACATTATTCATTCAAAAAGCAAATCTGGAATCAAAATAACGCATAGCATATTTCTGTGTAAAAGCCCATAGCTTTTGGGCCTTTTCTGAAGTTAAAAAAGAGAATGGCTTATCCACCCAATTTCGCGCAAAAAAAAAAAAAAAAAAGTCAGCACTTCCTGCTTGCAATACTCCCAGCACTTCCTGCTTGCAATACTCCCAGCACTTCCTGCTTGCAATACTCCGGCAAGCCATAAATCTATCATGTAAAATGTAGCACTTTTTGTTGGTTTCTTTTAAAGTAATTCACAACTTAAAAAGATAGTTGTTTTGCTTTAATGTTGTGCTTGTTTGTTTTATCATATGCAAATCAGAATGGCTTGCTGCGATGTTGCTGTTATGGATTTCTCTGGAAATGCAGAGTAAGGATTTTTCTCCTTGCTCTTGACTTAAGCAAAAATGAAATAATAATAATAGCAATTATCTGCGAAATGAACTTAGGGTTGGAGGAAAAAATGGGATTGCTTCTGGTAGAGTGATCAGCAAAAAAAAAAAAAAATATATATATATATAGTCATCAAAACGTCTTTGCCAGGTTTTGATCTTATTTTAGTAGAAAATTATCTGTGTTTTTTTTAATGCCGAATTTTCGGCGAAAATGTCAGTGATTATTAATGTCATTCATCATGTAAACCTGATGAAATGTAATTCTAAAATTATTTGACTTTAATAAATTGTTTATTTATCGTTTTTATACTTCTGATGCTTTCATTTTGAAAATTGCGATCTCTGCATCCGATATGAAAATCGAATTTTACTTATTTTTCAAGCTAATTACTCTAAATGTTAAACTCTGAATGGATCGTTTCATTTTATTTTTTCATGAAATTGCGTCAACAGACATTGACAATATGTTTTTCATAGACCTTTAAAATGCAATTGAAAACAAATTTTGCCAGCATAAATTCGTTTATATTCCGTTTTCATGCTTTTGGTGCCATCACTTTGAAAACTGCAATCTCTTTGCATCCGCTACAGGAATCGGATTTTTCGCATTTTTGATATTTAATACGGTTTTTTAAGAGGAAAATAAATGACATTTATTTTAATTTTTTTAATTCAAAAAAAAAATTGCATTTTTTTTTTTTTTTCAAAATTGTTTGATTTTCACAAAATTATTTTGTTTTTCACAAAAAACGGACCCTGTCAAAAATCCTGGACAGACCCCTGACAGCATTTTAGGCTAAACTAGATGATTCAGGAGGATATTGCACTGCCAATCACGGGTCTTCTTACCGCTAGGACTCCGAATTTGGCCGGATTCAAAATTCAGCAATTTTTAAGGTTATTATCAATAAAATACATTGTTTTGGGTCAAAAATCTTCATTACTTGGGGGGGGAAGTTGTTGGGCGTATTTCTGCCCACAAAGGAAACTAGATCTTTTAATTGGAAACCTAAAAGGCAACAATGCTGCAGAATATTCGTGTACATGTCATTCATTAGACAATCTATTTTTTAAAAATAATTTTTAAAAATTTTAGATCCAAACATATATAATTATTGTTCAAGAAGTAACCATCACCATAAGGAAACAAAAGCGATTAAAGGCGCCATTTTGAAGAAACTTTGATATTTCTTTTATTTTTAACACTTAAAGCATTTATTTTTGATATTAATATCCAAAGTCATTCACTTTCAGGCCCGTCATTGGGGGGGGGGGGGGCAGGGGGGTGGTCATTTGCCCCCCTGACTTTGAGAAACCAATGTATTTACATATAAGTGGGCATGGTTTTTGTTGTTTTCTGGTGAAATTGTATTGTGTTTTTACCCTTTGCCCCCCCCCCCCCTGGAAAAAACTTGAAATGACGTCCCTGTTCACTTTTCACTTTTACATGCTGAATTCTATGTATTTTGTGCTAATTTTTGTGTTTCTTTGACGCAACGTGTTATGTATAATCTTAGTGCTTTGTTGTAATTGTGCAGCAATCTTTTAGCATCTGCTTTCGATTTACGATATTTCTTATTTCTTCAATATTGCTTAATACAAAGTTTATCGCAGAAAAATACGAAAGTATTTTTTAGAAACAATCCATTTTTTTAAAGCCTTGATCGGCATCAACCTGCCAATAATAATGCCAATGACTGTTTTAAAAAATAATTGGAGCTGATGCATCAGTATTTTGCATTTTTTTCATAAAAATAAATACATCGTTGGAGGTTGCCAGTTTTGGTGATCAACATGAATTTTTTAGTCGGCAAAATATTTTTTGAGTGACCATTGGCGAATGGCAACCGTTAGCCTAGACCTTTACCATGGTTCAGTTGCAAAGGATCCCCACAATCATAGGGACCCTGAAGAGGATTCAAAAGCTCATGTTAGAAATGTTTTAGTTATGTGATGGATAAAGGGCCCTCCAAAAATGCATTGTGACAATCTTCAAAACCTGTAAATTCGCCACTGCAGATGTAATTTATACTCTAATCTTAGACATGTGAAATAGTGCTTCTCTTGACTCGACTCTAGAAGTTGGCAACTCTGACGTTGCTATCTATTGTACATCAAATATAACATAAAAGTTGTACTAGCATTGTCATTTGATCAATACATTAATTCTGTACCAAATTTGAATGTTATGATATTACTGGGTTGTGCTTTTACATTCATGCTCTTTTCTAATCATATCAAGTTATTTTGCAATACAGTTTTACTTTTGAGTAAAGTTGAATTTTTTTTATAACTCTCTTAGATCCCCTATAAAACACCTTCTGAAATAATGGAGGAACTTGTTGATAAATATGCAGTTCCTGAAGACAAACAGGTAAACCTTTAATGTTAATTTTCTTGCTATGCTATAAGAGTTTACACATTAGTTGCGCAATATTTTTTGATGCAGTAATTTTAAGAATATATATGTTAAAATGCTTTGTATGAATCAACATTTTTTAGTCAACCAAGTTTGAATCTTGCATGTAAATAACATTTTATGCAAATGCTTTACTTATTGCTCTTTGAAGAAAATCAGTGTTGTTTTTTTTATCCTACAAGAATCAGTCAATTACTGCTCTTTGACATGAAGTCAGCAGTTGAAAGCATCGGCGGCTCATACAGGGGGAGGGGAGAGGGCGACTGCCCCCTCTGCCCCCTAACTTTTTCAGAATAAAAAAACTAATGATCAATCGAAAGTCTTTTTTGCTCAGTGTGCTGATTTATTTTACAAAAGTAAAAACTGCTAATTCCAAAAAATGGACTTTTATCAAGTTATTTCATAAAAATTGAACTTAAGATCAGAAGGTGGATGTCTACGGTGGCGATCCGTCTTAACTTATGAGGCCATATATCGCAATTTTTTAATAGGTCATTTATCATTAGTGTTAAAATCCAATAATATAACAGAATTCTAAAAAGAAAACAGGCTTCAGGGGTGCTGCCTCCTCCCCCACGCATACGTTTCTTTTGCCCCCCCCCCCCCCACTTTTTTGGTGCACCAGCTGCCTAGGTGCACCAAAGCTAGTTTTTGCTAGTTTTTGTAAAAATAACATGTCACAAATAGATGAATTTTTACCAAGTTGCTAAAAAGTTCTCTCATAGCTAATATTCGTAAAAATATATATATATATACACTGGCGGAAAAAAAAATCCCAACACCAAGAAAGACTTGTGTTAGATAAACGAAATTTGGTAGGTGTGTTTATACAACTGAAAGATGACATCGATTGAAATTTTGCGCTCCGCGCATAAGTGTGGCGCAGCTGGCGTCACTCAGAATATGCAAATAAGACTTATTTTAAAAGCGTGTTGTGAAGCTCGTGAGCATTATTTTCCCGTGAAATTTGACGAATTGCGTTCATGTTAGCCAGGATTGCCTTTAGGAAGACGAAGAAGCCATTATCAACAGCTCACCGAGTTTGAACGAGGTCGTACAATTTGGCTACGAAAAGGTGGATTTTCATTTCGCGATATTGCAGAAAAACTTGGGTTGGAATGTTTCTACCATGCATGATTATTGGAAGCTATGGTCAAGGGATGGTGCTTCCTCAAGAAGATCGAGTTCCGAGCTGCCACGTGGCACGACTGAGAAGGAAGATCGCCGAATCTTGCATACGGCTGCGGCGCATCGTACTGCATCTGCGGCCGACATTTGAGCTGCAGTTGGTACCGTCGTGACCCAAGGAACGATAAGAAACTGTTTACTTCAAGGACAACTCCGAGCCAGGTAGCCTGTAGCTGGTATTCCATTGACTGCAAACCATTGCCGTTTCCGACGGCAGTGGTGCCAAGACAGAGCTCACTGGAGGTCGGAGTGAAGATCTGTTGTAATTTTTGATGAAAATAGATTCTGCCTTAGTGCCAGTGGTGGCTGTATATTGGTCAGAAGGCGGCCAGGGGACCGCCTGCATCCAAGCGGTCTACGGCCTAGACACAAGGGACCCACACCTGGAGTCATGGTCACTGGAGCAATTTCCTAGGACAGCAGGGGCACTCTTGTGGTTATCCCAAACTCACTGACTGAAAATTTGTCGCCAGTCTGGTAATTTAACCAGTAGTACAGCCCTTCATGAGTAGCATTCAAAGGTGAGTTTTCCAACAGGATAACGCTCGCCCTCACATCGCTGCTGTAACGCAATGTGCTCTACAGAGTGCTGACATGTTACCATGACCTGCAAAATCACCAGTTCTGTCTCCAATTGATAACGTATGGGATATCATTGGATGGCACCTCGAGCATCATCCACAGTCAGCAATGACGGTCCTAGTATTGACACAACAAGTGTAACAAGCATGGCACTCCATACCACAAAGTGACATTCGGCACCTGTATGACATAATGCATGCACGCTTGCAGGCTTGCCTTCAAAATTTTGGAGGTTACACCCTCTATTAAATTAACATAATTTCACATTTGCGCAGCATTTTCTTGAGCCTAAATTAGCCAGTGATCTTGTACATTTAATCAATTAAACATGTTAACTAGACAATTGCATTACCCAAATTTCATTACTCTAGAGTAATTTTTTCTTGGTGTTGGGATTTTTTTTCCGCCAGTGTACATAACAGTATATTTTTTTACTGCGAATTGCATCTCTGGAGCTTTTGTTAGAATTTAAACTCCAATGAAATTTGAATATCTCTACATCTCTTCTTAGTTAAAAAAAAAAAAGAGTTTCTTTGGCTGTTATTGTTTTTAGCTGTAGTTTAAATGAATGCAAATGTTATTGACTTTTTCGAGCAATTGCATGCAATATTGGTTTTAACCTATTCTCGGGGAAGCTGCTCCGGAGATTAAAATATTTTAATTTTTTTGTTCTGTCATGAAATCATAAGGGGACAGTTGCCCTCTTGTTTTAAAATATGTTATTTTAATCACAAAACGCAGATTAATTATGGAAAGTTATTTTGTTTTCTTTGGAATTTGTAATTTTTATTTTATTTCCGAATTTATATGGCAAAATTTTCATTATTCTCTGCTGGTCTTAATTGTACGAAACTTCTAATTTTAAAGTTTTCACTGCATTTTCTATCAAGTTTGATACGTAATTTATTTTTTCAGTTAAAACTTATTTGAAAACACTTCAGCATTTTGTTCACACTGTATCATTTTAGAAACATTAACCTATAAAACCCTTATTGTGTCATTTCAAGATGGTACATTGGCAGCACAAGTATTATTATGCACCTTTAGTATTTAGTTATTCAATTTCTGATGCACGTGATGACGTATTGATCATTTTTAGTATTTATAAGGAGCCTTGCATATTCTATGAGCTCAAAAATTACTTTCATAGGTATGTAGTGTTAATAATTACTCAATCAAAACGCTTTTAATCACTTTCTAAAAAATATAATAGTGATTCCAACATGTATCTAAATTGATACTATGTGTAATTACATCACTATTTTAAAGAATGGCGAAAAAACAATTTTTGACTTAAAGGGAAATATGACTACTTTACTTGATTTAATTGTAGTTAATGCGTGGATTGTGTACCAACAAGTGACAAAAATAAAAAGCAAAGAAGATGACATCAAAAAACTTGTTGTCTTTATGGAAATTTCGCAAACAAGTAGCAAAGGTAAGAGTAAAAACCCTAATAAACGTGGTCGTCCTTACACAAGCCCTAGTGAAACACGCAGAAAAGCAAGACAGCATCATCATCCTACGTGCCACCTTGTTATGTCCGCACAGATGGAATTGTACATTTACCGATAATTGTGGACAATAGGCAACGGTGCAAGTACCCAAAATATTTAAAATTATCAACTGTGAAATGGCGCTAAATGTTGGGTATTTCTTTGTTTGAATAAGAACAATAACGCTGGTCAACAGTGGTTTTGGTGCCGAAGATTTTGTAGGTGATTTCTTATGAATTTAATGCCCTGAATTCAAATATGCTATTAGTTTTTGCCTATCAGCTTGATTTTTTAAGATATTAACATTTTAATAAATTTAACATAACACTATTTGAAAAGAAAAACCATGGTTTAAAAAAACAAATTAAACAATTTTTATGATATTACACAGATTTTATTTATTATATACAAAAGAAAACAGAAAAAGTCATAATTTATACCAATTACTTACTAAACAATTCGGAAACTTCTTTTGCGTGACATTCTCGAGCGTACTTTAAAACAATTCCGAGTTTTAAAATTCAGCAGTAATTTGCCATCAAGTGAGTATCCCATCTTCCTCGATAGCTATCCTCCATGCAATTTATATCTTGGTGAAATCTTTCACCATACTAATGTCTCCTAATTATCTTAATGTCTCCCACTTAGACCAGGAAAACGGTCTAAGTGGCTGTATAAATAGTGCACCTTTCTGCTCATGTTACACCCAAGTGATCTAAAATTATTCAGCATCTTATTGACTAATTCAACATAGTTTTCAGCTTTATGTTTATCCAGAAAATTTTGGACAACTGAAACAAATGAATTCCAGGCTTTTTGTTCAATCTCAATCATTGAATTTATGAAGACAAGGGCCTTATTTGTGGGCCATCAAATATTCCTGCTTTAATTTTTTCCATACTCAGCTGAGGCATTTTTACCCCTATATATGCAAGAGCCTTTACAAACTGCTTCATTAGACCCAGCTTGATATGCAGTGGTGGAAATATGATTTTCTCTGTTGGAACTAAAGGATCATTGATGATATTGTTTTCCCCAACATCCACGTTTACTGTCCTAGGCCACTCTTTTCTAACCCAGTGTTGCGTTTTGTCTCTGCTATCCCAGATGCACAAGAAACAAGGAACAACCAAGGTCTACCAGTCAGTTATATATCTTATATTGTTAGTCTTCTTTTTATAATAAACTAGGGTTATTACCCGGCGTTGACCGGGGGCTTATTAATACAACATAGTGGTTCTAATAGTGTTGAATGCAAATAATTGTAACAGTAATTGTTTTAAACTTATTTCATGTTAAAGTGAAAAAGGTGAGCCTTGAACTGATAATTCATTGTTAACCAGAATCTTTGTCGGAAAATACTCGTATTTAAATGTGTTAAGTGTTTTCAATTTGTATTCTTAAAGGCTTATCTCTATTACTCTATTCAAAATTGAAAGAAAATGGCCATTTTGAGACAAAAAATTTTGAATTATGAACTTTTTGGAGTTTTTAAAAATTTCAAAGCCTATGTAAATTCTAGTGCACCAAGGAACCTCTGTGCCAAGTTTGATGAAAATCCGACAAAAACTGTGGATTTGTATAAGGAACAAACAAATATACACATATGCATTTTTATACGTATAGGAGCGATTCCATACCAACTCACCGAAAAAAATCAAAAAGTTGGTTGCACGACTGACTCGGATTTTTTTTTAATTTGGTACACAGATTGATGGTATAGAGGTATGAAAAAGCCCAAAAGGAAAGTTACCTGCTCCACTTATTTTCGAAGATACGGGTCCTCGAAGTTTGTCCGGACCTTCAAAATACCAAAAAATTGATGTGTTTGAATAATTTTTTCTTAAAATTTGTACTCATGCAATATGAAAGTGTTTGATATCTGTGGAAACTAGCTACTCCTGGCATTCAGAAAAAAAATATGGCAATGTTTATAACGGAAAATGTTAAGGTAACAGCACTCTTAGAAGTTGCCATCACAAAAATTTGATTTTCCCGATTTTGCTAAAATTGAGGAATTTATTCCAAAAAACGGAAGACATAACCAAAGGTTCACTCACTTTCTGGTAGTGTACAGATGTTTACTATAAATGGTTACTTAATGCATAACTTTGATTTTTCACTCCTTCTTGGAAATATTTTAGCTTAAAGATACGCCATAAGGCAAAAAATGCGTTTTTAGCCATCTTGGCAGCCATTTTTCTCATAAAGGGGGAGCAGTAGAAACTTTAATTTTTTTTAAAACAAGCCACTGATATGTTTGCTATTCACAGGAAAAGAGTTTACTTTTGGTTATTTCTCCCATTAAGAGATATCCTGCTTACAGTATATGCATGTTTTTCGCAACGACCATATGCTTTTGTTCCCCCTCTCATGGACTTAAAATTAATTAAATAAAAAAATAATGATATATTTATTAATAGCTGTATTATCTACCCAATATGTCATGAAGTTTAATTTATTAAATCATTGAACAATAAATTAGATAATTGATGAAAACAAGAAATAGTATTTCTCTGATGCCTGAGCATTATGCATTCATAATTATAAAGCACTAAATACTTTCTTGAGAAATTAATTAACATAAAGGAGCTCTAAATATTTATATTATAAGCAATACCCAATCTTGTGATTGGGATACTCCTGTTTTTAATTGAAGAATTTCTTGAATATCACATGAATATCAGGAAAATAAATGAGGTCTTTTCGTTTGATGTAGGATATTTTATGACATTTCATTTGATGGGCTACTAACTGAGCATGGTGATAAAGAGCTATTAATTTCAGCATTGAATTCCATTTTACCTTATTAACAGTTAAATATTTACAAAATAATTAAATAAATAATTTAATATAAAGCCATGCTTGAAGAATTAAAATTAGTGCAACTAATTTATTCCCATACTGATCTTTACAAAATTGACATGCGTTGAGCACTGATAAGAACTGACAAGAAAAAGTTTACTCACTAAAATATTAGTTCACAGATACTATAAAGCATACATTCTATTTTCTACAAAATAATACTGCAACAAAGAACAAGGGTATCCTCTTGTGTATAGCCATCAATCAGGAACATCCAATCACAAGATTGGTATTGCCTATGAGATAAATATTCGAAGCTCCTTTATTTTAATTGATTTTTCAAGAAATTCTTTAGTACCTACCCCTTTATACCCTTGTTCTTTGTTGCAGTATTATTTTGTAGAAAATAGAATGTACGCTTTATAGTATCTGTGAACTAGTATTTTAGTGAGTAAACTTATTCTTGTCAGTTCTTATCAGTGCTCAACACATGTCAGTTTTGTAAAGATCAGTATGGGAATAAATTAGTTGCACTAATTTTAATTCTTCAAGCATGGCTTTATATTAAATTATTTATTTATTTTGTAAATAGTTAACTGTTAATACGGTAAAATGGAATTCGATGCTGAAATTAATAGCTCTTTATTACCATGCTCAGTTAGTAGCCCATCAAATGAAATGTCATAAAATATCGTACATCAAACGAAAAGACCTCATTTATTTTCCTGATATTCATGTGATATTCAAGAAATTCTTCAATTAAAAACAGGAGTATCCCAATCACAAGATTGGGTATTGCTTACAATATAAATATTTAGAGCTCCTTTATATTAATTAATTTCTCAAGAAAGTATTTAGTGCTTTATAATTATGAATGCATAATGCTCAGGCATCAGAGAAATACTATTTCTTGTTTTCATCAATTATCTAATTTATTGTTCAATGATTTAATAAATTAAACTTCATGACATATTGGGTAGATAATACAGCTATTAATAAATATATCATTATTTTTTGGTTTAATTAATTTTAAGTCCATGAGAGGGGGAACAAAAGCATATGGCCGTCGCGAAAAACATGCATATACTGTCAGCAGGATATCTCTTAATGGGAGAAATAACCAAAAGTAAACTCTTTTTCTGTGAATAGCTAACATATCAGTGGCTTGTTTAAAAAAAAATTAAAATTTCTACTGCTCCCCCATTATGAGAAAAATGACTGCCAAGATGGCCAAAAACGCATTTTTTGCCTTATGGCTTATCTTTAAGCTAAAATATTTCCAAGAAGGAGTGAGAAACCCAAAAAATTTATTGCGTAGCCATTTACAGGGAAGACCTGTACACTACCAGAAAGTGAGAAAACCTTTGGTTTTGTTTGCCTTTTTTTGTAATAAATGCCTCAATTTTAGCAAAATCTGCAAAATTAAGTTTTTTGGTGACAACTTCAAAGAGCCCTGTACCTTGGCAATTTTCATTATGAACGTTCTAGTATTTTTTTTTTCGGAATGCCTGGAGTAACTAGTTTCCATAGATATGTAACACTTTTTTTTTGCATGAGTACGATTTTTTATAAAAAATGATTAAATAACATCACTTTTTTAGTATTTTGACGTGGCGGACGAACTTTGAGGGCATGTATCTCAGAAAATAAGTGGAGCAGGAACCTAACAATTTGGACTTTTCCATGCCCCTATATGATCAACATGTGTGCCAAATTAAAAGAAAATCCGAGTCGGTCGTGTGACCCCCATTCGGTGAGTTGGTATGGAATCACTCTTAGATAAATTAAAATAATTATTTTTTATAATAATAATTAGTTATTTCATAAATATTATTTAAATTCAATTGGTTTCAAAATAAGACAGACAATAAGGAAAATATACAAGAATCTGTCCCTGTATAAATTTTATAACACTCATACTTAAACGCATTACATAGAAAAAAGCATTGATAGATAAGTGAATTTATCTAAAAATCTAGAGCTGATACAGGAAAACTGCTTGCATATTCAGATTTAGCAATAAAAATATAGTTAAAATCTGCTCAAAAATCCTAGGCAACAAAAAATTTTTTTTTTTTTTTGTAGGCCTGTGTAATTGTTTCAAAAATTTTCATGTTTGAAAAAAATGTCATTTGATGTTCGTACACATATCAAATTTGATACATTAATTAAATTTATTTTAATGAAAGTAATTTTCAACTTAGAATTTTTTTGTGTATTTTTCTGTTTTATATGATATTTAGATGCTGAAAATTTTTTAATCGAAGAAAAAAAAAAGTCGTGCATTGAACGTTTAAAACATCTTTTTTTAAAGATAAATAATTTCAGACTTAATAAACTCAAACTGTCGGAAAAATCATTCATACTCATGAGAACAATAGTTTGATTACATGGCACTTAATTGCGATTTTAATATTAATTTCTCTTATTGTAATTTGAATTTTCATAATTTCTTCAATATATAACTAAAACTGTATTTGTTTGAAAATATGCAAGCTTCAGGCATGTTCTTCACTGAAATTATTGCTAAATTGATGAAAAATATCTGTTTATGGCTGTAGTACTTAAATGTATCACATCTAAGTTTCAATGTATTGAATTTATACTTTTTACACATTAATGCAATACAGCAGTAAGAATATTTATAATTCAATGAAAATGATTTAGTGTTTGCAACTAATCAAGTTAGAAATTTTGCCAAATGATTAATATAAACTTTTAGGGTCAGGTTCTGAATTTTTTTTTTAATTAGCACGTTCTGCAAAATGTACAGAAGAAAATTTTAAAGATAAAATTGATTGTATTTAAAAAATACTTAATAAATTTATCCTTCAAATTTGTAGCAGGTCTGAAGTTAGGAAAGAAAAGCTTCAGAATGACCAAAACTTTTGGCTTCAAATTTGGCCTCTAATGTTGAAAATTCAATCATCAAATCAAAATTTTTGTCGCAAATAGTATATGCTTATTTCTTAGTCTAAGAGGGTGATTGACCTTCACTGAAAACTGATAAATTGACTAGAACTAGTATGTCTCGGCTTAGACCTGGTGTACTGGCTGTCATTTTTGTACTTGAGTATATTAAACTCTAGTACATTTGTATTCTGCTGAATGCGGTGAGTCAATATGAAGATCTTTTAACGAGATCTTTATGAGTCAAATGAGCATTCATGAAATTTAGTTAAAATTTCTATCTTTACAGATGCAGCTCTTTACGCACATAAGACTTGCTTATAGTTTTACAAATTACAACAAAAGGATGTTATGGGTTCTAGCCAGACTTCAAGCCTTATCTATTCTAGGTAACTTTATTATATCTGTGGCTTGGTTCTAAAAGGGCCAATGTCAATTTTTTCACATTCTGTGTTATTTACATCAAAAGTTTCCAATTTAGTAAAACTCTAATTCTACAAAGGCCAATGTCTATATAATATATAATAATATATATATTATATATTATATAAATTATTATATATATTATATATTTATATAATATATAATAATATAATATAATATATAAAAAATTTCATATGATAAAATAATGTTTCTTTACACTAACAATAAACAAATACCAAAAAATAATAATGGGAATCTTAATATAAGAAATTTATAGCATTCTAAAAAATCTCAAATATCTTTCGCCTTTTTCTCGAAACTAACATTTTTGACTTAGGCCCTTTTAGAACCAAGCCACAGATATAAAGTTTTGTGTATTGTTGTCATTATTTCAACTTTGTTTTTATTTAAATATTCGACTTTGAGCTTGAAAAATATATTTGACTTTGTTCCATACTTTATGAACTGTCTTATTATCTGAGTAAAATGGAACAGAATTAAAAAAAGTACAAAAGTTAAAAGCTCGGCAAACATCCGATTCGAGGCTGTGCAATGAAGCGCCATCATCAGTGCATAAAAAACAGAAGAATAAATTCATAGGCGAAAGTCAAATGAACAGGGAAATTAGAGACGAGTAGAATAAATAAGACCCAAGAAGTGGGATCCGGAAGCTACTACCTCAGAGGATCCGATGTATACACAGGAAAACATCATAGATAAATAGGAATTTAAGGGAAAGATTTCCAAACACCAGGGAAAGGGGGTTTGCTCAAATAATCATTAACAATTAAATTAGAATTATTCCAGATGTAAAATGATTCCCTAAAATCTAAATCGTAAATAAAAGAACACGCATGCATGATTTTGGCAGAAGAAAAATCATTCATGCATGTTCTTCTATGTATGATGTAGATGTTTATGAATAATTTTACATCAGGAAAAATTCTAATTTAGTTAATGATTTGTCAAGCACTCCCCCTTTCCCTAGTGTTTGAAAATCTTTCCTTTAAACTCCTATTTATCTGATGTTTTCCTGTGTATAGATGTCACTGTTGTTCCTCTGACTTGGTAGCTTCTGGTTCCTGTTTCTTGGGCCTTATTTATTCCTGTTCATCTCTCATTTCCCTGTTCACTTGACTGTTTTGACCATGTGAATTCATTTTTCTGTTTTTTATGCACTGATCATTGCACAGCCTCAAAACGGCTGTTTGCCGAGTTTTTAACTCATTTTTAATGTATTGATGAATATCAGGAAAAGTGCCAATTTATTTGACCATGGAAATTTTCAATACAAAATAAAATTAATAGGGTATTTCAACTACACAATAGTGACAGATATTTAAAAAAATTTGGGGCAAGGTCAAGGTGAACATTTAACCCCATTTAAGAGGGTTGTTGTTTTTGAGCGTTACCGATCTGATGCAAATGTGACAGATGTCACAATTATTTCAGATTTTCTACTTAATATACGTAATACATGACCTGTTTAATTTATATAAGTAATATAATATAAATATGTAGTAAATCCATGTAATATATGCATAAATTGCAATTTTTATTTAGCTATTTATATTATCTCACGTTGAACATTTCAACAAATTTTTTTTTTTATTAACCAAAATTCATAATAATAAATTGAGGTCGAAATAACACTTGAATAAAAACATTAGAATCAAAACAAAAACTTAAATCTTTAATACGGTTTACGACTTTGTCGTTTTTTCGCAATTTCTTTAGACGTTACCATTTTTAACATCTTATTTCTTAAGCTTTTCTTAAATTTTTCCATCCCTTTGTAAAAAGTAATGGCTAAAAGTAGGAAAGGAATAAAAAGTAAATACTTCCGCTACCTTTTATGTTTAAAAAGAAGATATTTATTACTTAGAATATATTAATATTTACACAGTCTGTGAACTCTTTTTCTTTCATAAATAGTAAAATGAGAAACTAATTAAAGTTAGTTAAAAGTTTAAATAAGTGAGACCAAGTTTTTTTTCAAATAGATAAATAGGTTAATAGTTTAAGAATCAAAGTAAAATAAAATTCTTAAAACTAGCTTGAAAAACAAAATTAACTCAAGACAGTCAGGGTTTAGAGGAGGAGGGAGATTTATACAAAATTGTTGGTAAGTTTTCAATTTTAAAACAAAATTATATTTTTGAGGGCAGTAGTTGCGAACGAAGGTCTGAATATTGGTATACAAGAAATAAGGTTAAAATGGCCATAATTTTGTTTGAGAGCTCAGAGGCGGGTTTAACGGTACGCGGACTAAGCGGCCGCGTGGGGCCCCGTCAACCCATGATGCGCCATGGGGCCACGAAATTCTCCTAGAATCTGAAATTCGAATGCACTGGTTTTAAATATAACTGCAACCTGTAGCTAAACGAACGAGCTTTTTTGCAGACGGGGACTAATATATACCAATAGGCTAATAAGGTCCAACCTAGGGGCCCCAAATTTGTTTCATAAATATTTTAAAAGAGATGACCTACGCTCGGCTGGAATCGATATCCATAGGCCTATGTGGACCGGCTTAGGGGCCCCCAATTTCGTTTACCGTTAATTTAAATTGCGATATTATGCTATAAGGCCCCAAAAAGTTCGACTGGATTCTAAAGCCCCAATACGATGGCTATAATAGCTTTTACCAACCAACTAAACTACCGTTTGTTTGTTGTTTTTTTCAACGTTTAAAGAACATGTATCACGGGACGCGGGAGCGTCCCGCCCCGCCAAGAAAACTAAATACAAGCCGCCAAGAAATTTCCGTCGCCAAGAAAAATGTAAAAGAGCGACTAAGGACTGATTACGCGAGTAACCAAACCGGGGTTTTCACCCCTCTGTATCTCAGCCCCATAAAGATCCCTAGAGTTGATTTTTGGTATACTCAATCTCCAGCGGCCCTTGACGGCACATACTAAAGCAAAACATCCAGGACCCTCAGGGGAGGGGTGATAAATGTTAAAAAATCGCTATTTTTCGCACTTTTTAAAAATTGTTTGACAGGGTCCAGACTAAACGGTATCTCGGATTGAGCTCTCATTTTGCACCCACTTTTATTTTGTTCCAAAGCTCGGCATAGGGTTTTTTTCGACCCCCCACCCCCTCCCCCCTCGTTTTTATTTTCTGTATCTTTTCTCCCCGGGGGTCTTTAGTGTTGATTTTTGGCATGAATATTCTCGATGAGACATTAGCCCCGTTCACATGGTGCGTTTCCACCCCGGAAAAAACCCGCTTCGAACCGCATTCCGGGTTTTTGTGGAGTTAAAGCGGAACTTTTCTCCTCCTGCCCTCGACTGGAATCAAAGCGGGGTCGAAAAGGGTTTGTTTACTTTCGCCGTACTGGACATCAGGTTTCGACTGTTTTTGGTTGCTTCTGCTTGACGCTGTTGTATTTAATTATTTCATATCCTACTTGTACTTTTATGATTAGCTAAATTAGTAGAATATAATGCTGGAATATTTATTTATTGATTGATAAAGCCGATGGTGCATCATAGAATGTGGAAAATTTAGCGAGGGTGCCTAGTCACCAAGAGCAATGGTGCCCCTCTCCATCTGCAATTTAGCCGATGGTCCCCCCCCCCCCCCGTTGGCATCATTGCTTACTATTATTGAAACAAGTTACTGGAATATCTGCCTGAGTATGAAATGAGTATGCAATGAGTGACTGATCGATGGATGTTCTCTATTGCAGATCTTAGAAAGCAGAAACTTAAGCAAGGGATGGCCCATCCCTCTAAAAGTGGTGGCCCCCCCCCCCCAGTACTTTTGCTAACCCCTCTCCCCACCCGGAATAAAAGCGCAGTAATGAGAGTAAGACCTTTTTAAAATACCTTTTCTAAAATTTTAGTGATGTAGTCTGCACCATGCCCCCCCCCCCCTCCCCAGCCCTCCTGCATTAGCTATTATTTTTAGAATAAATTACTGGAACATTCAACTAACAAAAGAGTCAACGGCAGTCCTCTACTTCTGATTTTCAAGTTGGCCGAGTGTTCTCTATTGCAGATTAGGTGTGCTAATCTGCCAAAGAGTGCAGCGATGCACAAGCCTCTAGGAAATTTTATGGAAAACCCCCAAATACATGATCCACCAATAATGCAACAAAATCATTTTAAATATCCTTCCTAAAAATTCCAATGGTGTAGTATATACCTCCTAATTCTCCATAGCTATAGGCACCACTACTTTCGCTGTAATTATTAATTATGAATATTTTTTGAGATGGCCAATGGCTGAGTTCACTACCGCAGATTTTAAAAGGTAGAGATTTTAGTTAGGTGAGTGCCCCCCCCCCTTCCCCAAATACCAGAAAAACTCTAAGAACAACAACTCAAAAATCCTTTCCACCATAAACCATTCTTCTCGTATAAACCAACCAAATAAGACAAATACTAATAAAGTTTCGAAAGAGGTTTCCTACTATTAATAAATAATTTATTATGATTATTATTATTTTAAATATATTGATTCTTTGCATAGTTTTGTAAAATATTCGGGGTTCCTTAGGAAGATTGGGCCCCAGTCCTAATCGGCATGTGAGGTAAACAGGTCCCTGCTAATTACATCCTTTTAACTTTTAATAAAGACTAAAAGCATTTATTTGCACGAAGCTTTCATTTTCGCGAATTTGGCGAGCATGTCGTAATGGCGAAAACATAACCTCGGGAAGTACTTTAGTCATTATTATTTATCTATTTATTCATTTCGTTTCTTTTATTTATTTATTTTAAATTATTTTATTTTATTTTTAATTATTTCTGTTCCGATAAAATTTGAGAAATCACCTTCATTTTCATTTTTGCGAAAATTGCGGCTCACGAAAAGAAATACTTTTGCAGTATTAAATCGTGAGCTATTACTCTAAAAAAAATAACACGTACGCGCAGATTGTAAACAATGCGCAAAGGATGTTGGGTAAAAATCCACTTTCTGTGGTACAACCACTTTGTACTTGTGAACGGGGAATTTTCCAACCGGTTTTTTTCGAGAGCGGAGCGGAGAAATGCGAGTTGAAAAAGTCTCATGTGAACGGGGCTATTATTGAGGACGTTTTCCCAAAATTTACCCCCCCCCCCCGGGGTCATCGCAGGCTGAAGTTATTAATGCTTAAAATTGGTCCGATTTCTATCTACTAGCTCTGTTCAACATCTGAGCATTTATGTTGTCATTGTTGGGCGACGAGGAAAGAAAACTCAATGATTTATAATTTCATCTGTTGCCAGTTTCTATTTGTTAACAAATAAAATATTTTTAATTGATTTTATTGCATAGGGTTTTTAAAAGGGATCTTCAATTTAGTTCATTTTAATATGAGATCGGCAGTAAGGGTTGGGGTTTTTTTTTAAACTTTTAATTTAATCGTAGTATTGTTAGCAACTAGCTTTGTTTTGCTTCGGTTCGGGTGGTACATTGTGATTGATTTCAAATTTATCCTAGACTGAAGAAGATCCTTGAACTTTTGCACCAAATGCATGCCGCCAAGAAAACCACATGTGTCGGACCGCCAAGAAAAATGTTGAAGGAAAAAAAACATGCAAAGTAAATTTTGAAGAGAAAAAAAAAACAGGCAAAGAAATAATATTAATGCAAAAACATGTGATGTCTCCCCAAAAGCAACAGTGCTATAAAAAAATCCCCCGCCAAGAAAACCTTAAATACTCAGCCTTAAAAAGTTATGATATCGAGTTTTCCCGCCAAGTTTGCCAAACTACAACTAACCTGTATGTATAGTTCTTTTAAATTGTTTTCAGTCCTGCCAGGCGGGAAGTTTTTACTCATTAAGCAACCACCTCACAAGACAAAGCTTCCCACCTGGCAGGACTGAAAACAATTTAAAAGAACTATACATACAGGTTAGTTGTAGTTTGGCACAAACTTGGCGGGAAAACTCCATATCATAACTTTTTAAGGCTGAGTATTTAAGGTTTTCTTGGCGGGGGATTTTTTTACAGCACTGTTGTTTTTGGGGAGATAGCAATGACATCAGACAATTTAAGTCTCTCGTGTCATAATATTTGCAAAATGCTAGAGGGATATCTTGCACATTTCCGAACATGGAGACACTTTTGAAAATATTTTTGACAATACCTATGTCAAATGCATCAGGTCAAAGATCGTTTTCTGTTTTAAAAAGAGTAAAAAATTATTTACGTAGTAAAATGGGAGAAGAGAGGCTTAACAACTTAGCCATACTGTATATTGAACAGGAACTGTTGATTATTGAACCGCGTCGACACGGAAAACATAATTAATGATTTTGCTGCAATTAAATCTAGACAAAAATTTATATGAGGTATGTAAATAAAAAATATTGGTAAACTGTAGTGGTTTTATTTTCTCGAGGGGGGTGGGTTCTCCCCCCTTTTTAAGAGTAGGGTGGAGGGGGCCCCCAAACCTTTTACCGCTTGGGGCCCCCACTTCACTTGATCCGCCTCTGTGAGAGCTCAAAGTTTGGGAAGAAAATAACATTTTTGAAGTATATTTATAAAAAAAAACTACTTTTCAATACTAAGAAAATTTGGCAGGAAAAACGATGAACTTAAAATTATCTTTGTACTTCAAAACTCAACTCAACAAACTCATTACAAGTTGGAATAATTGTGAAAAAACAATGGTAACACACGCATCAATTTCTTAACAGATGGCATCTACCCCGGCTCAACATGATAGCTAAACATTCCTAATTAAAGATTCAAAAATAAAAACACCTTATTGTGTCCATGGCAATAGTTTTCTTTTCTATTATGCAAAAATAGTTTGAAAAATTAATTTATTTGCTGTTTCAATTTTCACTGCCGACATAATACTGCATTCGGTAAAAATGGTAAAGTCAAGATTGAACAATTCTTACCTGTAATTCAATGCAACTGAATTGAAAACTTTCGATCAGAACTTAAACATAATACATAAGGGCTTCACCCAACGCAATTTATTGGCGTCAAACTATGTTTTGTCTAGAAATTATCATTTGTTTGGGCTCCTGTCATGTTCTGAAAACTTGTGACGAGCAAAAATTGCCCTTTTTTATCAATCTAAATTCATTTTTATCTAAAACACAACAGTTAATCTTCATAGATGAACATAAAACGTTACATACATAATTTCCTTAAGTATTTGTTTCTGCTGCAATGTTTTACAATCCACAGGATTTTTTAAAAATTTGAGATTCGAATGTGAGACGCGCTGCTGACATGATTTTGAAGCAATAAAAAGAGTTCTATTGTCACAAATTAAAGTAAAATCTGAAAATTTTGTCATAGATTGTATGTGCGACGAAATTTACTGTATGAAAAAAGAAAATTTTTGATTTTTATTTGGAAAGGTTGGGAAATTCATTTGTGACTTAAATTAGCACTTTTCCTGATATTCACCCATATATATTTGTACTTTTTAAAACGTTTCATTTTACTCATTGCATTTAGTACAAAGTTTTGGACTGCTTTTTTACTCTTATCTTCCCAGATGCCATAAAATCACACGTCTTATATTCTGTATATGCTTGATATATTTCATGAATGTTGGATTTGTTGAAACTATATTATGAATAACGAGCCACTTTAACTCATCATGATTTCTTTTGCTAGTTCACTGCAATGCAGTGCCTGACAATGTTAATTCTATTTTGTATAATGGAGTTATAGAAGAATTGGTTGATGTCCTGAAATTGCAAGATAAAAGTTTAATAGTAAGTTATTATTTTATAATCATTATTTTTACTCAAGTTTGTCTCTCTATGTATAACCAGAGTTAAAAACTTGAATTGTTACAAGTATAATTTATTTAATTGTTTTAATTATTAAAGGAAGAAAAAATTGAATACCCAGTTTTTTTTTCGTCCTAATGGGAATCCTAGATAGCAATATAATAAGCAAGATGTGTTTGATATCAAGTAAATCCTCTTTTTTCTCTGGATAAGAATAAGGCTCAAATATTAAAAAAAAGATTGTGTATTTTCTTTAAAAAATTTTTTAATACTTAACCCACATAAATAACTTCTATAACTTTAGTTTTGCAGTTATAGAGTTCTTGATTTTGGTGCTTTCAAAACCAACAGCATTCTTGTTTTCTGCAAGAAAGATTGAAAAAAAAGAAACAAAACTTTTGACTGCAAAAGTCAATAGTCAAAAGTCAGAAAAAAAATAATAACCTTGTTTTTTGTTATTTTCTGATTTTTCTGCCTTACAGGTTCCAAACAAGGCAGTGCAATTCCAAGTTTTAAATTAAAACAAAATAACAATAGTTAAAGGAATTCCTGCCTTAAGTTGAAACCATGAATTAAGGTTACATTAGTTTTATCCACATGATTTTATTTTTGTGAATTTAGCTTTCTTTGAAAAGTTTGTGTTTAAAGCATATTTCAGTTTTTGAGAATTTCTGTTATGACAATTATATGATGCTCATCACTTAAGGTATAAGCCTGTATTTATTTGAGGAAACTGATATGAATTTAAATATGCCTCTTCTTTTTGATTTTTAGGAAATAAAAGCCGCTGCTTTGAGAACTTTGACGTCTATTATTCTTTTAGATAGAAAATCAAAGTATGTAATGTGTTTTAATGCAATTTTATACTACTTTCATTTCATTCTCCTGTTATCCGTTCATGATTTATAGATGGGGACTGTTTTGGATATTTTCCATTTTTTTCGAATAATACTAGTTGATAACTCCCTGAATAAATTTTCATCTTAGCACGAAATTTCTTTAAAATTTTACTGTAAATATGGTCTGTACCTGCAGCAGTAAATTTAAGGTTCTTAATGAAAAATTTTGACTCTTGAGAAGTGAAATCTTTAGAAATCTACTGGGCTTGTATGTAAGTAGTTTTCAATTTACTCATGAAATTTAATTTCTTTATTTCTAGTAATAGAAGTGCTAATGCCATGTACTCATATTTTTATTGGCGTAGCTCTGTTTTAAGTGCCACATCCTACTTTCGATTTTAAGTTTAGGTTGTCTTTATAAACATGGAGGTTTCTTACAGAGCTTTTATTGATAGCACATTTTTCGTCCTCTGAAGAGTTAAGCCCTTCTTTTTTCTGTCATGGATGAAACCTACTCCTTTCCTGTTAAATGAGACAACTTCATGGAGAAAGAAAAGTAAAAAAACATTTTTAAAAACTAAAACCTAAAAGCAGCCTTGCCTGGACTGAAAAATATAAACATAAGGCCTTAAAATCGCTTACAAATACTTTTCAGTCTACAAAATTTAGGTCTATTTTCTAGCTCAAAATAATTCTTATGAATTTTATGGAACATCTAATATTTGAATTAAATTTTCTTTACTTCAACCTCGATCAATGTTTTGGAAGCATGCGAAAATTGAACATTTGCTTCATCGCATGGCATTAAAATATTGATCTGGTTAAATAATATTGTTTCCTCCCCCATTTGAACTTTATTCTGATGTCTTTTATAGGTGCAAAAGTTGAGGAACAGTCTTAAAAAATATTCTTTAAAAAAATGCAGAAAAGAGATTGATGTATAAATTCAAAATCTTCAAAACCTTTCTGCTCAAAAGTGTTTAGAGGAATGCAACACTAAACACACTATAAAACACTAAAATCTAAAGATATGAATATTGGGAAAATTATTTCAACAGTCAGTCAGAAAAAGCTTGAATGTATATTTTTAAACGAAGCTAAACTGCTGCTTCTTCATTTAAAGGTACAACAACTACATAATGCTTAAATCAGGGGTGATTGTGTTCCGGTATTTTACCGGATTTCTGGTATTTTCATAGTCGATTTAGGTATTTTCATGCTCGAAAAAACCGAAAATAAGATATTTTTAATCCAGATTTTTTTTCCCTTTCTCGAATTTTCGGTGATTATACCGATAATTATTTATAATAGTCATCATTTTGCATTTTCGATGCTTGCTATTCCTTGTTGAAAGGCAAGCAAATTACATTTCTTTTTATTCTAATTAAATCATTAAAACAAGAGTTTTAAACAAAATTCCATGCTGTGTTAGTGTAAAATGTCATCTTAAATGCTTAATCTCTGGCTGAATTTTATTTTTGTTACAACAATTTAGGTTTTTTAACCCATACATAACATCTTTAAATAGTATTTCACTTGAGTGTTAATAAGTATGAAATCTTTGACTCTGGTCATATTGTATTGATTAGGAGATTTATAGGTACTACATCTAGATAAATTATTTTCCAAATTTTCAGTAACAAATGCAACTTTCATTAACTATGTTAGATTAATATTTTTGCACAACCAACAGTAATTTTGTTAGACCTTTACTTTATCTTTAAAATATTTTTTGGAGATAATTTATACAACACCAGCTCAAAAGTAACTTTATTACTCATGTATAATTTAATTGAATGCATGCACAATATTTTGACTAAAAACTATTTGAAACTTTTCGAATATATGAAATGTGTCTTGTTTGTTTATGAATGGCAATTTATTTAGGCGTGCTTAAGTTACAGGGCCCTTAGTTTAAAAAAAACGTCGCAACACCCCCCCCCCCCATACACATGCACATTTTCTCTTTAAAACATTCAGGTATTTATTCAGGAACTCACAATCACCCCTGACTTAAATTGGAAGTGATTTTTATTTATTGCTTTAACACTACCATGTCCAACTATAGATTGTTAATGTTTTTCAAATTTGAAACTTATACTTTTTGTAAAGCATTATGTTAAAGGTGAATGAAATTACTTTTTTAACTACTTTTTTTTAACTGTGCAGTGAAATAATGCATG
This sequence comes from Uloborus plumipes, assembly GCA_038373865.1. NCBI lineage: Eukaryota > Metazoa > Arthropoda > Arachnida > Araneae > Uloboridae > Uloborus > Uloborus plumipes. The sequence goes on from JAXGGA010011238.1 coordinate 31,585, forward strand.
CAGCAGGTAATTTCTTTGAAAGAATTAAAAAAAAAACTTTTTAAAAAATAGTTTTCATGGTTTAATTATAAGCGGCACATAGTTTTAATTATTAAAGTTTTATTTTAAATGATGAACTGTTTGATTCTAGTAATATTTTTCATTTCACACTGTCAAATGGTTTGAGCACTAAAGATTGAAAACTACTTTTGGTTGCAAAGCGTTGTCTGAATTATTCTGGAGGTTGGCAGGTAGCCATCATGAGCTGGGATCTATCTGGGTTAATCTCAATCACTTCCCTCCCCTTTTTATTTTAAAGAGGTGACAGGTTTTATCTTATAGCTTGAAATTCTCTGATTATTAGATTATATTTTATTGCCTTAAACTGTCATTTTTTTTTTAGTTAAAGCATCATTTCCCTTTTACCTAGTATTTTCAGGTTGTATCAGCATTTTAAAGTTTTGTAATATGTTATAAATTTAACTATATTATAAATTTTCTTTTTATTCACTGGTATTTCTTTACTGTTCATGAAAGAAGAAAGTTTTGTACAATGTTATAAATTTCACTATATTATAAATTTTCTTTTTATTCACTGGTATTTCTTTGCCGTTCATAAATGAAGAAACTATATTCAACCAAAGTTTGGTGGGATTGCACAATTCCTGATGTCACTTGACAATTCCTTTGGTCATTCTACCTGCTGTTCACTATTAGCAGGCATACATTAAAAAGATCATAAAGTTTCTCCCCTCAGTTTTTTCTATTTATCATATTTGCTTCCAGAAGACAACATGTATAACTGGACTGGTTTACAATTATTTTCTACAACCATCTTAATTACAAAACAACGAATAGAAGAATCTAGGAATTTAACCACTAAGAGATGGGAAAGTTCCTATGTAACAGACCTTGAGCAAGATTTTTATGCTCATTTATCTTCAATACGTTGACTGTGATGCTACAATTTGTAGCATGTGAACTGGGCTCCAGTTTAGATTTACAGGTACCTCCTCAAGCGGGAATATCCAAATTTTTTGTCGGTGTACTACACATAATTTCAAATCTGTACAATTATGGCAAATCTATCACCAATGAGCTAATTCAAAGTTGAATCTTTGTTCGCTAAAATGACTTGCTACGAATTAACTCATAATTGGGCTGACAACGCATCAAAGTTATTCGATACTCATTAAATAGTAAGGTGCATCTTCGTTCTGGCAAACAACTGGAATATTCCATTATGCTTATTAAATAAATTTTGTGTGACATAATATGCAAATATTTTTTTCAAATAAATAGAAATCTAAAATGTTCAAGCAATTCAGCATTTTAAAACTAATAAGTAGTCCTGAAAGTTTTTAAAGGTTCTTAAAAAGTCCTTAGAAAGTTTTTGTTTTTCCAAACAAGTATGAACCCTGAGATTACTGTACTTCAAAAACTTTGCTGCTTAGTATCTAGTTTGCTTGTATACTATTAGGGTAAGGATTATATAATTTTGTTCTTCTCTTTTATCGTCTGTTTCTTCAATTGTACTGTTTTCAAGCTGTCCATTTATATTGCAAGGATTTGAAATTATGGCAAGCATTTTCAAAATTAAAGATTTTCTTTTGTCAGTGTACATTTTAAGATATTTTGATGCAGTTTTTCCTTTTCAAAGTTGGAATGCAGATTAAATTAACTTTATTTGCAGCATAAATGAAATAATTGATGCAACCGGTGCAGCATCATACAATGGATTTTTACCAGTTTTAGCTAGGAGCTGCATACAAGCATTAACAGGTATGTTATTTTTTTTTGCATGGAAATAATTTCGGAATTAAGAAAAATCCAATCAAATAGTAAATTGTTTATTTCAATTTCATTGTGTATACTAAGGGAAGTACTCATTTTCAGAGCCTGGATCCGAAGCTATTCCACTGCCTTTTGCAACTGCCTTATTTTCATTTCTATATCCCTTGGCTAGTTATGATAATGTTGAGTTATTTATTTTATTTTAAATACCAGTATTAAGTTCCGTAATTTTCATAAGAACTTTTATTATTTGAATATCAGATCCTATTTCTCGTATTGCCATATCCTTAATTTTAAAACTAATGAATTATGAAGTCGACGACACTTAATGTAATAACATTTGTATCATTTGTACAGTAACAAATTGATAATAATAAAGGATAAAAGTGGAATGGTGATTTCTGCTGATAATTTTAGTTTGCTTTTGAAATGAAATGAATGTAGTTACTGAAAAAAGTAACAAGGAAAACACATCAAACTAATGCAGTAAAGTTATTTATTTGCAGAAAAGAAATTGTCAATTGTCAATTGTAATTTGTGTGCAATTTTTATGCAGCTATTCCCCCCCCCCCTCCTCCGGTCCTCCATCAGAAGCAACAGTCTAAATAATTGAACTTTTCTAGATGTTTTGTGCACTGTTAAATTTTGTATGATGGCTTATTACTGCATTGCATTGCTTACAAGTAATCTTTCGTTTTGCAAATGTTATTCGGTTTGTTCCCCATTTGAGCTATTTGTAAAATTTCTCACTTCAGTGTTCTTCAAAACAACTTGTAATTTGTCCGTAGAGTAGATCCATTAGCGATTTTAACTGATTTGTTCCTTTTTTACGTGCACAAATAAGAATTTTTTTTTCAGTTACAATTTTTTTAAACTAACTTTCTTTGCAAGGTATTATTTAAAAAACCCTATACCTAGTTACTAGTTGAATACAGATAACAGTAATTTCTCTTAGTGGTTTTAATGAGATTAAGTTATAAGTTGGCATGAGATGCATTGAGCCAAAAAATGAATCATTGAAATTCAGAGTTGAAAGAATAGCATGCACTGTTACAGCTAAAGAAGCATATAATGCAGTCAACAAATAACTGAATCCGCACATTTAAAAGTAAATAAATACCAAAAAAAAAATAAATAAATAAAACAACAATGCAGACGTTACTAATTTATGTATGAATTTGTGTGAGATTATAAAGAGTTACTGCAGACCTGCAAAGAGTTAACTGTTGGCGAGTTGGATTTCTTAGAAGCCTTTCATGTTCATAAAAATTTAAGTAATATTTGTAACGAATCTTTTGCAGTTCCACACATCTCGCCAATTTTACTTCATGCTTTTAAATTTTCTGACAACGCAACGCCAAATCAGGACTCGGCACACGCTGACACCTGATTGGCCTAGCTTTTGCTCCTTTGCTATTTAAACTCTCCCTGGCACTTTGTTTCTTTCCATTTCTTGCTTGGCGCTGAAGAAGGAAGCTTTAGGCTTTTGAAACATGTTCGCCAATTTTAACTTCATCTATTTGTGTTTTTAAACGTCGCTTTTTCGGGTTTTTACTCATTTTAATAATCTAGTTAGTTTATAAGGGAGAGCATACAAAAGAAACTTGTTTTAAATCGTATTATCAATAATCAATCCAGAAAACAAACAAGCAAACAAGTGAGAACACTTCAGATCCCAAAAATAGATAAAAATCTAGTTTCATACATTACATACATAAATGAAAAGTCAGAATACATCGATATAATTTCTTATTATGATGTGGAAATTACAAAGCCAGCTTTTACATGTAATTTAACAACACAATATTTACAAAGATTACTGGAAGCTGAGAATTTAAATATGATTTCTGAATGTGCTCTTTTTAAACTTCCATTCAAGACTCAATCAGTTGAAAGAGCTGTCAAATAGGTCATAAGCTCTTCAAAATTGGTATGTAATCACAGAAAAAGAAAAAGTTTAGTAAAAACGAGGATATCTGACAGAAATATTTGACCAATTTACGACACAAAGGAACAGTTTAATTGGTAAAGACGTAGCTAAGAAATGTAAATACGTGCTTGCATTGGTTGGAAGAAGGGCTCACGTGTAGGACTAGAAGTGTGGTCACCTCCTCGTGGTGAGTCCTGGGTAGCTCTCCACATGAGCTAGCAAAGAGTTGCAGAGTTCAAAGTAATAACAAAATGAATAAAAACAGGTTTAAAGACACTTCAAGTGAATATTTAGAGGAAATACTGAGTTAAAAAATGTTGAAAATATCAGAAATTTTGGGATATTTGATGAACTTTGAGCGTAATGCACGAACTGAAATCATAATCTAAAATGGTTTAAAAAAATTCCTTGTATATTTCAAACCTTTTTCTTCCATTTTATAACCACCCGTCACTGGTTGTATCATTTGCAATATTTTAAAAAAAATTTGAAAAATCTAAAAAAAGTCAAAAATTTCAAAACTTTAGGCCAAATGCCCAGACTAAAGATGACGTCACAAAAGTGAAATATTTTACAGAATTGTTACTTAACCTCATTCACAATAAATGAAAGCAGTGGTCGGAAGTAGCGCGCTACAAGTAGCGAAACTACTGTAGTAGCTACATTTTTTAGTAGTTTGTAGTGTAGCGCACTACTTTTAAAAAAAAGTAGAGTATTGAGTAGCGTGATACAAAAAAATAGTAGTTTGTAGCGATTTCTGAAAACTACTTTTAAATTAAAAAAATTAATAAATAAATGTAAAAAATTAAAAAAAAAGAGAACGAAGGAAAAAAAACAAGGTTTTTCTTGAAGCGAATATTCGTAAAAATTGTTAAAAAAATCCTAAAATGATAAATTTTAGCAAAAAAAAAAAAAAAGGAGCAAAAAGGAAAAGTAACAAATAAATTCAAAGACAATTCCTATTTTTATTCCATATTCGAATGAGGTAATTTTTTAATCTAAACCACTTTTCGAATTTTTTCGGTCGATCTTCAATCGGTGTATTCTTGTTATTTAGTTATTTTTTTAAAAAGTAGCAAAGTAGCAACTACATCTCAAAAGTAGTGTAGCTCGCTACATTTAAAAAAAGTAGTTGTAGCTGTAGTTAACTACATTTATAAGAAAGTAGTTGTAGTTGTAGTTCGCTACGAAAAATATGTAGTTTTTCTAACCACTGAATGAAAGGTACCCGTTTACGAAAATGAAAAATCCATTTTTTTCGCTCCACCCTACTGTACATATTAAGCATTCTAACCCTAGAATCATAATCTAAGTTAGAAAGCCCATTTACTGACTTTGTAGCCCTCTTTGAACATTTTCCAATAAATTAATATCTTTCTTAAGATAGGGAGACCGAAACTGAATAGCATACTCCATATGAGGTCTTATCAAACTTCTATTTAAAGGCAGAAGAACCTTCTTAGATCTGTTTGAAATTGATCTATTGATAAACCCAATCATTCTATTCGCTTTGTTACTGGCTACGGTGCATTGTTGTCTAAACTTGAAGTCCTGATTTATTTAAGACCCCGAGACCAATAATATTTTCTACCTGACTAATGACCAACCCCGCAAATAATATCTTGTACACAAAAGTACTGTTGAGATGTTCACCGCAGGGCCTCCTAACAGGTACACAAATGTCATCACTGCCGAAATTGAATTAGGATTTTTAGGTTGCAATCCATTCCTATCTAACTGGAACCTACTCCAAAATTAGCCGGCAGTGAAAGTCCTAATCCTGAATCTGTTTTCAGGTGCACACCCTACCCACATCTGGGAAGATGTTATGGGGAGGTATTGCAGACGATAAACTATCATCCTCAATATTGATCCACAACACCATGAAGGCCTAACAGTAGGCTCGTGAAGTTTCAGTTACATGCATTGGCTCTCATGGAGTGCTCCAGGAGCCATTTTTTAACATGACAAGGCTCAGTCACACACAGAAAGGGTGGCACAGTAAGCATATCTTAAGTTTGACCCAATTGGAGGGGAGGTGCATTTACAGTAACTCTTTAAGGAGATAACATAGAACATTGCAAAAAACGCACACTTAATAGCTTGCCTGTATCACCTCATGTATCCATGCTAGAGAAGGCTCAACAAGACAGTAAAACCTCCATTAACTTTGGATTTTTCCTAAGTAAAGGATCATATTTTGCTTTCATTGTGTGATCATTTCATTTTGTGTTACATCAATGTTGTGACATGCATAAAGTTTCATTTCATTCTAACTACTCCTTCGTGGTGCATCGATTTTTTTTTTCGTTGTTGTAGAGTATTGATATTGCTCTGTGGCTTCTGCATAAATTTAAGCAAATCAGATTTTTCAAACAGACTACATTTTATTACTCTGTCATTTCTCATGATTTGCAGTAAATCTTGTTCAGTTCTTTCAGTTAAGATAAGTTTTATATTTAGTTCTGTGCTTTTTTCAAGTTGAAAATGCTCAACAAGGGCATACTTGCCCTTGTTGTTTGCCCCCTTGCCAAGTTTTAAAAACGAGCATCAGTAAAACTTTTTCTTGCACACCACTATTTCATCCGATTAAAAATCTGCCCAAATGTCATTAAGGAAGCACAAGATTAAGAATGATGTAAAAATATAAGTGCAAAAAGGTAATGAACTAATTTATTTAACATTTAAATTAGCTGATATGATCGCCAAAATTGTAAGAGTTTAAAAATGATGAAAAAAATCCTTAATTTATAGAATTTGCATTTTATATCTTTTGTATAAGTTTACAACCTAAGTTCCTCAATTTTGATATTACATTGCCATCTAAAGCATATCAATTTTTAGAAGGAAAAAAGAATTTAGCTTGATTCAACTTTGATGCAACTAGATTGAAATTCCAGGGACTGCGCGGCGAAATGGCAATGGTTCAAATTGTCTGTTGTGGAATATGAGATATAAGAATAAATAAAAATGGTGGCAAACACAAAATTAGCAATATCTATGAGGTAAAATGACACAGCAAACTAAAACAGGAGACTTTTACAGAGGTGGATGTAATCAGATTTCGAAATGTAAAAAATCCGGAGCGATGCGTAAAAGCGTAAAAAACAACCAAAATGCTTAAATTTTACACTTATTTTGTAAAAGTTGACAAGTATGCAAGGGTAATTATGCATGTTTTTTTAGCAATGAAAAATTGCTTTGTGTTTTCTTTTTGGTCCTCAGTTGCCGGGTGGCTCCTTTTTCAGATAAGCAGTCTGCCAGTGTGGCACATTCACCAGCACTTACTCTTCCACCTTGCAGGACATGGTAACATGGTATTGGCTGTATATAGTGCTATCTGTTGATCTGTTCTTGCTAACATAAATCAGAGAAATTTGTTGAGCTTAGTCACGGAAAGTCAACAATATTTTTTTCGCAGGTGCTGTTGCCACCCTGTTGTACTTTCTGTCAAATTAAGGTGCAAAAGATTAAAGCAACATGGTGTTTGAAAATTGCCCTTTTTTTACATAACCTTTTTTATCATATTTTACTGTATTACTATAATTTTGGGTTCAGCCAACACTTTTGTTTGTAAGTGTAAATACAATTATTTAAGATTTTAATCAAAAATGCTCAGCCTATTTTCTCATAAGTATTGACATCAATTTTTACTGCTAAAATAGTTTCATATTTGTTCTTAGGTGCAAAGCTGGAACCAGGAAGCTCAGCTCAAAAAGATGTCAAACAAAAAGTGAAAGACATGACACATAAAAGTGCAAGAAAAGTGTCTGAAGAGCATAAAATATTAGAATCAGATTTATACAAAACGAAATATGATAATCCTTTGACTACAAACGCAAAATTAGCTACCAGAGAAATATATGAAGAGTCGTACAATAACAAATATAAAAATGACAAAAGGAGAAAAAGAAGAGAAAAAATAAAAGATGAAGAAGAAAAAAAATCAAAACGGTGTACATCTGTGTGTACACCGTTTGGTCCTAAGACCAAGTTAACTGCTGAAGATGCATCAAATAAGAGAATCGAAACCGAGTTCAACATAGAATTAGAAACATCCTCAATGAAATCCAGAAGTTTTTATGATAATATAAGTACATCAGTTAAGTCAAAAGTTCGAGACACTACTGCATCTTCTAATACAGCTATTTATAATAAAAAGGATTCCGTCTTCCCAAAAGCAAATAAATCAATCACAACTCAAGATCCTTTGGAGCATATTTTATCTCCATCAGATGAAGAACCACCACTATCTATTGGAGAAACATCAACTGAAGCCTTTAATATTTCACATGCTAGATCTGGCGATCTTCAAAGTCATTCGTTATTTGTAAGTTCAAGTTTCATCTTTTAACACTATAGAGATCAAAGAGTGGCCATTATTTTCCTATGTTTTTCACCTGTATGTTCTTTACAGTACAAGAAGTCATGGTCAATAGGGCAATTTCCATGCTTGTTTCTATTTAGTTTATCGTGTTTATGGTTGTTTAACTTTTTAAATACTCTGTGTCTTGGGAAGCTGGATTCACATTTTGCTTTCAGGATGAAAATATCATTTATTCAGGAAAATTTTCAAATAGTGTGATTCATGCAAATTTTAAAACTTTAAAAAATTCTTTTTGTCTGAAAGCTAAAACTTTTTCTCAAACTTTGCATAAAATTTAACTAAGAGACGTCAGGTTTAAAAATACCCTTTGTACCTATGTCAAGTATTTTCTCCTACATTTTTTAACTGTAGACAACAGGATCAGTTTAGTTTTTTATCAATTCTATTATTGCAGAGTCTTTCTTTCTCCTCTGAGTTTTGTAGCATTGAATTATTTGTTTTAATTATTTTCATGCTGCACACCTTAAAGAAAAATATATTGTCAGGAGAGCTGAGAAATGAAAATTACTCGCATCTGATACTTATTACATCCTCTGTGGTTCACTCCTTTGGGTTTGAAGTCAAAATGCCAGGTATATAATCTGCAATCTTGATACCACTTAGAACTCTCTCCATTTCCCTTGATGATATGCGCTACTAGCTTGATCTTTCAGCAAATTCTTAAGCATTCTCCACCTGGTTTAGCTTGGTCTTTAGGACATTTTTCTGGAAAAAAATATTTTCTTCTTTTGGTACTTAGCTCATTTGATTTCTTGGCCTCAGTTACTTTTTTTTTAACTTTGTTGTCACCCTTGTGGAGATAAAAAAGTAATATATAACCTAAAATCTATCAGAACATTATGCAAGTGATAGTTTGCTCTCTTCTGTGATGTATATATTCAAGCAGAGGTTGTTTTTATTGAATAAACTCAGCGTCTCAGCCACTATACTTTATTAAACTGTTATTATTTAATAGATAAATTTTAACTTTATGCTGATTCTCGTAATTTCAGCTTTATCCTAATCGTTTGTTTGAAGTTTTAAGTATTTTAAGTTTTATCTCCAAAATTTGTAAATTCTTAACTATATTTTTTGTGGAGTGTTGCAGTGACTTAAGCAGTGCTAAACTTGCTATGATTTAAAATTTAATATGAACCTCAAAGATGTGCAATGTGCTGTTTTTTTAGTATTGTATTAAATTCTTAAGGTATTATTGATAACAACATTTTTCGGTAATATGCTTAACCAGAGAGAGAGAGAAATATGCTTTAAATATTATTGCATTCTCTCTCTACTTTTTATTCCTACCTAAGAGCCATGTCATTTGTCAGTAGATGTTAGACAAAGAAATTGTTGGCACTGTGTCATTATTTTATCACTTTTAATATTTTTAGGAATCTAGATCAATTCATCGTCCAGGTCCTGAAGAACTTCTATCTTTAGAAGGTGAGTCGTTTTCCGATATTAATAAATTTTGTGTTGAAAAATCATGTCTAATGCAAGAATATTTTTTATTGAAATGATTAATTAAAAATCTCTTATGTACTAAAATAACTTAATAATGTATCTATATACACTGTGTCCACTCCAATCGTGGCCCAATAGCTAATTTCTAAATCGTTAGAAATAAGCATATAGTTCCAATTTGAAAAAATCTTCAAATCACAGAGGGAATTTGGATCTATGAAGTCAAATTTTGAAAGAGATAGAAGCTTTAACTTTGTACACAGTCCCTAGTCATAGCAATCATATTTAGCAAAACATTCTTCACTCTCTAACATTTTAAACTTTAAAAAAAATCACTCTTCTATAACAAAAACTGATGGAGTTATGACGTTTTGAAAAATCAGGATTTTAAGATTTTACGACCTCATTTCAAGACATTGCTTAAGGGTCCGTATGCAAATTGAGAAAGTGTGTTGACTGGTGTAAATTTATTTCGATTCTTTACATCAGGGTGCATTATTAATGGCTGGAAAGACTTATTAAGAACAAATTACAAGTTAATCAATCGCTCTCTGTGATTGGTTTACTTAAAGTGATTGAGGATGACTGATGGAATGTGCGTGATTGAACGTCAATGATGATATGACGCAATTTATTTAATTAACGAGATTTATTCATTTAGCAAACGTGGTCCACAGAGAGTGAGTACTTAAATGAAAAAAAAAATTAACACAGGCTAAAAATGGAATAAAAGTTGGAGAGATGCAATGAAAATAATCAGTAAAACTTGTACAGTTAATTACCAATTACATTCATTCCATCAGTCACTGAGTTAACTGAATGTGGTTGTGGAATGCAGTGCATCTTGTTGCCAGTCTGCCAGTGTGGCACATTCACCAGCACTTACTCTTCCACCTTGCAGGACATGGTAACATGGTATTGGCTGTATATAGTGCTATCTGTTGATCTGTTCTTGCTAACATAAATCAGAGAAATTTGTTGAGCTTAGTCACGGAAAGTCAACAATATTTTTTTCGCAGGTGCTGTTGCCACCCTGTTGTACTTTCTGTCAAATTAAGGTGCAAAAGATTAAAGCAACATGGTGTTTGAAAATTGCCCTTTTTTTACATAACCTTTTTTATCATATTTTACTGTATTACTATAATTTTGGGTTCAGCCAACACTTTTGTTTGTAAGTGTAAATACAATTATTTAAGATTTCAATCAAAAATGCTCAGCCTATTTTCTCATAAGTATTGACATCAATTTTTACTGCTAAAATAGTTTCATATTTGTTCTTAGGTGCAAAGCTGGAACCAGGAAGCTCAGCTCAAAAAGATGTCAAACAAAAAGTGAAAGACATGACACATAAAAGTGCAAGAAAAGTGTCTGAAGAGCATAAAATATTAGAATCAGATTTATACAAAACGAAATATGATAATCCTTTGACTACAAACGCAAAATTAGCTACCAGAGAAATATATGAAGAGTCGTACAATAACAAATATAAAAATGACAAAAGGAGAAAAAGAAGAGAAAAAATAAAAGATGAAGAAGAAAAAAAATCAAAACGGTGTACATCTGTGTGTACACCGTTTGGTCCTAAGACCAAGTTAACTGCTGAAGATGCATCAAATAAGAGAATCGAAACCGAGTTCAACATAGAATTAGAAACATCCTCAATGAAATCCAGAAGTTTTTATGATAATATAAGTACATCAGTTAAGTCAAAAGTTCGAGACACTACTGCATCTTCTAATACAGCTATTTATAATAAAAAGGATTCCGTCTTCCCAAAAGCAAATAAATCAATCACAACTCAAGATCCTTTGGAGCATATTTTATCTCCATCAGATGAAGAACCACCACTATCTATTGGAGAAACATCAACTGAAGCCTTTAATATTTCACATGCTAGATCTGGCGATCTTCAAAGTCATTCGTTATTTGTAAGTTCAAGTTTTATCTTTTAACACTATAGAGATCAAAGAGTGGCCATTATTTTCCTATGTTTTTCACCTGTATGTTCTTTACAGTACAAGAAGTCATGGTCAATAGGGCAATTTCCATGCTTGTTTCTATTTAGTTTATCGTGTTTATGGTTGTTTAACTTTTTAAATACTCTGTGTCTTGGGAAGCTGGATTCACATTTTGCTTTCAGGATGAAAATATCATTTATTC
>JAXGGA010011239.1:0-22500 GCA_038373865.1 Uloborus plumipes
GTAATAAACTGTAAAATAGATAGTTTTGCAGTTTATTGCTGCGCTTTTAGTTTTAAACTGAAACCTCTGCTTTCAGTATTATATTGTAAAAACAACAACTTATTTTTTGCAGTGTAGGACCATTCACAGAACAACAACAAATTTACACAAAAAAAAGGACAAGGACTAGAGAGATAAAGTACATCCATTCCCCAGTCGGGATTCGAGCCCAAAACCTCAAAATCCAGTCTGACTACTTGACAAAGTGGCCGGCGTATATTAGTGCTATTGAGCAAAAGCCTTTTTGCTTGAAAAGCAAATTAAGGTTTTTCAGCGTTTTTCGTACAAAAATAGCAGTGCTGTAGACACTTTGCACCCTTGCTACAAAAGTGCCACAACTCAAAAAACTACGTTTTCCAGGAATTGCAAAAAACAGTTCCGGGCTGACTAGGCACATTTTAGTATTTTTGAATTTGCCAATATGAAGACCGATATATCTCAAACTATGATCGTTAGTTACGCACGTTACTCTACGACGGCTGGACGACAACTCAAAATATGGCATTTCAGTGGAAGGGGTCCTATGCATCTTGATAACAACAAAACGCCATAACTGCCCTTTGGTGGCTGATTTTTCAATGCAACTTCTGGCTCTTTTGAAGATTGGTAGAGACGTATAAACTACGTCTAATGACGGTCATAACTCAAAATTTACAATTTTTGAGTTGTGGCACTTTTGTAGCAAGGGTGCGACTTGTTTAGGAGTAACAAGGAGTTTGGAAAATTTTGCATTCTGGAATGGATCCCTGAATCGAAATGCATGTGTGAGTGTTGTTGATATTTTTTAGTGCCGTATACATTAATATCGTGTTTTATCAATTCTTTGGATTATCACGATACCCAGGTAGCACAAATAACCTTTAAACGTTTTATAAACGTTTTTAAGCGGTTGTTACAACGTTAATAACCATTTTACCACCTTTAAAAAACGAAGTGTGCTACTTGGGTATTCGCTAATCCACTGTTCCCGTGCCACTCTATTTCGCGGATAATCTGTAGTTTACTGTAGTTTAGTTTAACCATTATTTCTGGAAAATACAGTGCACTTAAATGTCTCATGGAAAACTAAGTGAAACTATAATGTGTAAATCTAGAAGTTTGTTCATTTCAAATCTTACTGAAATGTTTGTACAATGCAAGTCTTAGCTATAACGCCGAAAAATTACAAAAAAAAAAAAAAAAAAAAACTTTCAACTTTGGGCATGTTGCACTGCTCAGAAGCAATGAAACTATTTCATTTAAGACGTAGTCATGTGTTTACTTTGACAAAATATAGTGTTATTATAACATTATACGAATACGAGTAGTGAAAAATAAATTTTCTACAAAGAATTATATTTTTAAAATAACTTTAAATAAGATAATTACTTTATTTTTAAAAGCATAGCTGAAATATCTTCCAGGAAAACTGAAAGTATTTGTAAAATATTCTTAGGTTATTATAAGGCAGGATAATGAAACAAACGAAGTTTTAAAAATTTAAAGCCCATGCATCGAGAAAAATACTCCTGCATCTTTTTAATTTTTTTGCATTTTTTCCACATTCTTTAAGTTTTAACAATAAATGTAGGAATTTTCATTGTTTTAATCGTGTTAAGTTTGAAATATTTACTTAACTAATCTCACGCTTTACTTAGCACAAAACGAGTATTTTTAACATAAAATATTTAAGTACTTTTCAGGAAAAATTCAATGAATTTCAAGCTTTCACCTTTTTTAAATACTAAAAGTACTTGAAATGAAAAAATAACTTTTCTGCTATCTTGAAACAGTCTTCTGAATAAACATTTTGATTAATGGCAATCTTATTGAATATTATGCTGAAGATACACGAATGTGCCATAGCTAGTAGCTATTTTCTTTAAACGGAGCACTTTCTTTTAACGGTAAAAAAGAAAAAAAGAAATCGTACAACTTGGAAAAGAAAAAGTAATTTTAGTGGGAGATGATTTCATTGATATAAAGAGGTAAATCATTTGTTTTACAGTTTGCTTTAAATACTTTTTTTAAAGATGAATAAATGTTTTTGATAAACTGCTGTTTAAATTAAAATTTATGTTATTCAAAGGATATGGTCAGTTTTATGTTCGAAAGAGAGAGAGAGAGGTTGTGTGTTATTTTTAAAAATAAAGTTATAAAAATAAATAGAAACACAATGATTAGATTGTTTAAAAAATTCTTTTCGTTTTTTAAGAATCATTGTCTCAAAAGTTAGTATTTCAAAACTTGGTGCCGGAAAAATTATTATTCAATCTTAAAAAAAAAAACATTTGCATTCAATAAAAAACAAAATGAGTGTTATAAGATGTAACAAGATACCAGAAGTGAGAAGTGTAGCAAAATGAAGTATTATACTGTCGGATATTTTTGCTGTATGTGATTCTTTAAAGTAATGCGATTAGAAGTAAGAGAAATTTACTTTTGTCTTTCTGGATACACAACTGGCTTGTGAGCAAGGCTGCACGTCGAACGCATTAAAAAAAGAAGAAACATTATGTTTTTATTGTCTGTAAAACTTAGTATGTTGGGAAAGATTTGTTTATCTTTTAAACCTAAGAATATTATTCTTCAATTATGATTGTGGCATACATAGTACCAGGGGTACCCCCCCCCCAAACTCAATAGCGCAAATTCCCCCCCCCCCCAAAAAAAAATGTTCAACTCCCTATTGTGCTTTTTATTTTTACCTTTTTTTATTTTATTTATTTCTTTTAATATCATTTATTTATTTTTAAAATATTATTTATTTATTAAACTTTTTTTAAATTTATTTTTTTAAATATTTTTTTTTATTTTTTTAATTATTCCTATTATTTTTTTTTAATACATTATTACTTTTTTTAACGTACTAATTATGCGCGGAATAGAATCGCTTTGTTTCACTTCCAGACATTCCAAGCACACACACAAAATAAATAAATGAATAAAAAAAACAATAATAAAGAAATAATTTAAATTAAAAAAATAAATTAATGAATAATTTACAATAAAAATCAGTAAATAATTTAAATTAAAAAATAAATTTATAAATAATTTAAATAAATAAATAAATTAGTTTTAAAAAATCCCCCCCAAAAATTTTGATTGCTCAACTTGCGCCATAATCACTCCTGTGGGCACCCCTGCATAGTACCACATTTAGAATTGACAAATGTTTAAAATTGTGTCGCAGTAACGAAGAATTCTTTACGATGTCATAGGATAGGGATTTACGGAGTGTACCAAAACATTTCGATTTTCATTAAAATACACATCCCTGCCGAATATAAACCAGCTAAAAATCGCGCATATGTCAATGCTAAAATAATTAGTGGCTTTTATGAAAAAAAAAGCATAAAACACTAAACCTCGAATAACTCTGAAGGGTATTTTTGCAAAAATGACACCTATTTTGAAAATGTATTTTTTCTCCAATTTGATGAGAATGATTTTACAAACTGTTTCACTCATTATGCTTTATTTAGTAGTAGGGGAGACTGGGGACGGTTGTGACAATTTTCATTTGCTCTCCCATGGATAACTTAGTAATGCCTGTGAGCTGGTTTAAAGTTGTTTTTATGTCAAAGTGTACATTTGCCTGCTTATAAATACTAAAATTTTCTCCCTAAGTACAATAGTTAACTCACAGAACCAAATTAAACAAACAAGGAAAAAATGTCACAACCGACACCACCCCAGGGGCGGTTGTGACAGTGCTTGGGGTTGGTTGTGACAAGTTCAAAAATACAGCAAAACAGTCTAGATCACTTTCAATTTCAAGTAATATTAAACGTAATTCAACATAACCTTCATCTGGGAAAGTTTAACACTTAACAATGTGCCTCGTTCAGTTGAAGTAGCCTTATACCAAGTCTTGCAACAATATCAGGTTTTTGGAATTTCGTAACGTCTGTTTTGGCAAAATTATGCACATCCTGTGGGTCATAGCCGTGTCTGTTCATAACAATTCTCAAGTATCAAAGAAAGATTCCGCATTTATTTGTTTTATTGAAGCTTGTTACTCTTGAAAGAAGGTTTTCATTGTGACAGCGCGGCCGGCTGCATCGCGTTTACGTATGAATGTTTTGTAGCAAAAACTTACGATTAACGTTGCATTTTCAAAGCTGTCCGAAAGAAAAAAAAAAGTTTAACTTCTTTATAATCTTCTTTACATTTCATTAGGTCACAATGCCCTATTTCTGTCTTCTTCAAGCGTATTATGGGCATCAAATATGACAAAAACATGTTGTACTCGTGTCACAACCGTCCCCACGCAATTTGCCACAACCGACCCCAACCCACTACTTTTGAAAACAGCAATCGCCATGACAATACATAATAGCCTACATAAAAAGTAATCACTGCTATTTCACAATTAAGGTTTACTACTAATGGGCGAAAACTTTCATTTATCTATCTGTACCCATTCAACAGGAATTATTAAAAAAAAATCGAACAAAGAAACTTACTTTTGACTGTCAAAAAGTAACCAACCCCTCTGCTAGCGTTAATGTCGCTCGATGGCTACCGCATTGCTTTGACAGACATTCAGACAAACATGCTGATACTCTCTCTCTTTGCTTCAACCAGGTATTAATTATGGTTTAGCTAATATGACGACTGTCACAACCGCCCCGTGTGACAACCGTCCCCAGTCTCCCCTATTATGTGAGTCAAGTTCAACATTTTTTAAAATTTCAATTACAAAAATCATAAAATATTCATGAAAAGCAATCTATATATATACAGGTAAAGCTTAAAATCTGACAATTTTAAGTGATAATTAATAGAATAAACACCCAGTTCAGCAAGATTACAGAAAATCAGCACATAAAACGTTAAAACGATACGTGGGGGAAGGGTGGGCATAGTGGCCACTGCGGGCAAAGTGGCAACTTGAAGTTTTCCTCCCTATATATTGCTGCAGCTTAGCGGCAATACTCTCAACTACTCGCCCGGCAGCCGTTGTTGTTGTGTTATAGTTTATATGCGTCTCAGACGCAAACTCACGGAGATATCACAAATTTTTCACTTTTTCGACCCTCTGATGTTAGGTAAGTGATGTTAGGCAAAGTGGCCACAGCCGTAACCACTTCGATTGTTCGAGTCGAAACGTAGATTGTTTTTTCTGTGGTGATTGTTACTCGAAATCTAAGGACAACGAAGGCTGGATTAGATGTTCTGGGTGCCTCAAATCTGCTCACGAAGCCTGCACAGGAGCCGAAGAGGAGGACGATGAGTTTATTTGTGATTTATGTAAATACCAGTGATTTCATAACTTCTCATACTTTTAGTAATGCCTATTTTTGTTTAAAACCCTTATACAATTGTTCTGAGTTCTGAAACTAAGTGCGTTTCATTTTTTCCATACTATCTAAATCTATTTAGGCAGTGGCCACTTTGCCCTACCTAGTGGGGCAAAGTGGCCACTTTGACAGCTTTTTGTAAAGCAAAATTTTTGTACAAATAAAGTTTAAAAATCTAGTTGTTTATATTTTTTAATCAGGCTTAACTAACCATACTAAATGTTGAAGGGATTTATAAAATGTTTCAATAAAATTTAGGGGTGGAAAAAAATAGATGTTCCTTAGGGTGGCCGCTACGCCCACCCTTCCCCTACTGACAAAATTTGTAATGCTATAAAAATAGTTAACATGTGTATTGTATTCAGTTTGAAGGAAAGCAGCTAAAGGAGTTGCTTTTTGTTTGTAATTACATGTTCAAATTCAGACTACAAATAGAGAAAACTGCATCGTAGTATAATGAAACTGGTAAAAAATTTAATTTTCAAAAATTTAAAGTTGTCATAATATGAGGATGCAGAGTACCTATACATTCCTGAAAGACATTTTATTTGCCCCTTTACACGCAGCACGCACTACTTCTTTTTCGAAATAACTCTATAGATTTATTTTATAGTAACGGAAAAAAAAATATCCTCAAAAACTAAAAATTTTATCTCTATGCTAAATTATTTAAATGCTCGAAATTCGAGGAACGATGTTTTAAAAAAATACACCTGTTAGCTACCTGTTCGCATATCACGCTCTGCAAATGAAAAAAAGAAAAGCTATTTTGACATTTATGAATTTTTTAAGGCAATCTAAGCGCTATTTCTCTTTTACATCTCCAAGGATTTTCCCTGTCTTCAAAGAACGATACCCTTTATTTGATATCCCCGTGTAAAGATCTAGATAACATTTGATCGGAATTCTGTGGGACATATTCCATGTAAAAATCGGGTTTAAATTTTGCATAATATACTTATTTAGTTTCGACAAAACACTTGAAGTTAATGCTCATTTTGTATGTATTTATTCATAGCAAAGGCAAAACTCTTTTTCGGTAAAATGAATAAGAATAAATTACAATGTTTTGTATTTTATAAAGCATGTATTGTGTTTTTAAAATAGAGTTTTTTGCACTGTCTTAGCAGCTGATTCTGTATTCGAACTGCGCCGAAATAAATGTTTTCAACTTAGGGTTTTATTTAAAAACAATAAATAACGAAAAGGGATATCTTTTTGAATTGACCCGTGTGGACTCAAGTTGCTTATTGATTTTGAGAGAATGATTGTTTTTCAGCACAAAACTGAGTTCGCTTCATTAATAAAAAAAGAAAAAACTCTCAAAATTGCTTAAGAGTGTTTCAGAGGATCTTTATGAGAGAGGAAGGAAGAAAAAATATGTAAAAAGATAATCTATGCATTATTTCTTACAAACATTTTAAGACTGCTCTCCAGATAAAAACTGAGCTGTTTAACGTCTCTTTATTTGTATATTAAATTTTCTATAACGCACTATCATTTGTCTTTGAGCATATAAAAGAGAACGTACGAAATTCATACTTTACAAATATCTAACATGAAGTGCACAAAAAACCTTAATGTATAAAGAATGAATGCGACGAAAATAAAATTTTTTGAATTAACCCAAACGGTTCCTATTAAACAAACATTCCAGGGTCCCTCGTACCTAGCTGGTTGGTTTAACTGGTTGAATGAGACCCTACAGGGCACTCTGTTTCTTTGATTAAGACCGGCAACCAAGCAACCCCCGCCCCATTTTTTTTCCTTTAAATTTCCAATGATACCTTTCATCTGGTTAAGCTAGAAGGTATGGAAAGAGCACCACTGGTTAAAATTGAAAAATAAAAAAAGTAACCCCAAGTCCAGTGCCCCAGAGGTACTGATTTGGAACGCAAACTTGGAGGACTTTGTGACCACGAACATATTTAGAGTACCACAGTCACCATTAGTGAACACGGAGGAACTTCGACCGGTTAGCACCGAATCTGGAAACATTCGGTTGCCGACGGCTTACCGATCAAACCACCATTTCCTTCCTATTGAAAAAAAAAATCGACTCCCAAATCCTTTTTGATGATTATATATCTTCTTTTGATTTGAACTGCAGTGCAAACCATAGATGTTCTGTTTACAGTATAATGCAGCTAATTTACACTAATAAAATGTAAAATTGATAATTTTACAGTAGTAGACTCTAAAATTGCCAATTTACAATAAAGAACTAAAATTGATAGTTTCATTTTATTACTGTGTATTTTACATTTTTAAACTGAAACCTCTGCTGCCAGTACTATACTATTGTTTTTACAGTATAATACACATCTAATTTTATGGTAATATTGCGAATTTTACTGTAATAACTTAAATTGCTAGTTTTACAGTGATAAACTAAAAATGCTAATTTTACAGTATATTACTGAACTTTTACAGCTTTAAACTGGATCCGCTGCTTCCAGTATTATACTGAAAAAACAACAGCTAATTTTTCGCAGTGTAGCTTTTATCTAATTTTATGGTAATATTTCGAATTTTACTGTAATAACTTAAATTGCTAGTTTTACAGTGATAAACTAAAATCGCTAATTTTACGGTATATTACTGTGCTTTTACAGCTTTAAACTGGAACCTCTGCTGCCAGTATTATACTGAAAAAAACAACAGCTAATTTTTTGCAGTGTAGCTTTTATCTAATTTTATGGTAATACTAGCTGCGTAGCCCGGCGTTGCACGGGCTGTAATGTAGTGAAGGCAGTTTGAGAAAACTACTCGCCACCAAGTCGGCTCGCCTTTAAAGAAATGAGGAAAGTTTAAACAGTTTACTCGCCGTCAAGGCGGCTCGCCTTTACAGTAGCGAGGAAAGTTTCAATTCACTACTCGCCGCCAAGGCGGCTCGCCTTTAAAGTACCAAGGAAAAGTTTAATAAACTACTCCCCGCTAAAGCGGCTCGCTAAAAAGCTTTCCTGCATCAAAGAATCAATCGAATTATTTGCACATGCTTCCTCAAAAATAAAGACGATGTCAAGTAGCGCATACTTAGCACTCTCCCTAAATTACAAATAAAATTCCTTTCCAAAAACAATTATT
Organism: Uloborus plumipes; assembly: GCA_038373865.1. Classification (NCBI taxonomy): domain Eukaryota; kingdom Metazoa; phylum Arthropoda; class Arachnida; order Araneae; family Uloboridae; genus Uloborus; species Uloborus plumipes. The sequence goes on from JAXGGA010011239.1 coordinate 8,412, forward strand.
TCCAAACCGCTTTCTTCCGGTAAAATTAATTGCAAAATTCTAAACGAAAAAGTTCTTTTAACATTTGGATCGCAGCCAAAAAAAGCCCCTTCTAAAAACAGCAATTGCAATTTTATTTAAAAACACATTTTCAAAATGGTATCTGAGAAAAAATATGTCATTAATAATTAGAATAAAAACAATTGTTAGAACTTTGTTATAACACGTATTCAAAATGACAATGAAAAAAATAACACTCTTTCATTTTAAAATGTTCAACTTAATTAACGTTTTAATTCAAAATCGCAACGGAAAGAAATAAATATCTTGGAATTTTAAATAGTTCAATAATTTAATTAACGTTTTAATTCAAAATGGCAACGGTAAGAAAAAATGTCTTGGAAGTTTAATCATTTATTAGGCTTAATCGCTTTAAATTTGACTACTTATTAATTGATATCTTCGCTAATTAAAATCGTATAATATTATGAATTGAAACTAATGAAGCTTGAAAAATTACCTATCTATCGGTACCTGGCTCGACTTTCAGTTCATTGGCGTTCAGGAGAAAGAAGCGTGACATAGAAAGATAGTTAGAAAGAAAGATAGTTAGAAAGAAAGATAGTTAGAAAGATACTCAATTTTTAATATAAGTAGATTGCGAATTTTACTGTAATAACGTAAATTGCTAGTTTTACAGTGATAAACTAAAATCGCTAATTTTACGGTATATTACTGTGCTTTTACAGCTTTAAACTGGAACCTCTGCTGCCAGTATTATACTGAAAAAAACAACAGCTAATTTTTCGCAGTGTAGCTTTTATCTAATTTTATGGTAATATTAGCGGTACCCGCACGGCTTTGCCCGTGGTATAAAATTAAAAGTTCATTTGTAAAATAATTGATATAGCAGAAAAAATGCTCTATTTTAGTTTTATTCAACTATAATTCCTTCAAAGTGATATAAAGATCTGATATGGACCCCACACTACTTAATTTTACGTGTAAATTACTTAGTAAATGCCTTAAGTGCTAAAATAGTGCTTGGAGTGAGCAAGATAACAATTCAAACATTTGTATCCCTAGTTTGCTACGAAACAATGCAAAAAAATGTTTTACAATGATTAATCTCCTAAATATCGTTGATTTTAACATCATTCAGTGGATTTTTCGCAAAATATCGCCAACAGCGCCAAATTGAACCTAAATCAAAAAAAAAAAAAAAAAAAAAATTCGCCAATTTGGCGTCAAATACTTGGCGATCAAAAGCTTGGCGATATATCGCCAAGTGATCGCGCCAATTCATATCACTTTTGTTAACCAATTCATATCACCTTGCATTGAAAACACTGATTTACCCGATAAATGGGGTAAAACACCCCCTTGGAACATTCGAATGCAGCCCCAAAGGAGATGGACAAAAATAAGCCAAAAGAGAAAATAAGAACAGTTTTGTTGATAACAGGAACCAACAGAAATCTTACCAAAGTTTAAAAGAAGAAGAAAGTTTTCTTTCCTAGCTTAAAAAACAAAACAATACATTTTCCGAAATGAAACACTTTAAAAAAACGATGCAATATCGCAATTGATACGATATTTCGTTAATCTGTGCTTTAGGTACCCTTTTCTCGCTAAATGAACGATAGGCGCGCCAAGTGTGGTAACCCTAGCTATTTTGCGTAGTTGACTTTTTGAAAATGCGCCAAGCAGGGTCCCAAAGCATCTTCACCGGGAAAAAGACAGGGTTGCCAGAGAATTGGAACAAAAAAATACTACGCCTCCTCTAAAAAAAGTATTACAAAATACTGTTTCCAAACGTTGCCAAAATCAATGTTGCTGAAATGCGAAATCTATGAAAATGAAAAAAAAAAAATCCGCCAAATCTTTTAATTAAGTCATTAGTATATTGGAAACAGGGTTGCCAGAAAAATACTACGCTCTTTATTTGGGCCGAAAAAATACTACCGTAGAATCAAAATACTACGTCTGGCCGTAGCCTACGAAGATTGACGCTGGCAGCCCTGGAAAAAGAACGAAACAAAAATAAGTATGAACACGTAACCATAGTAACAACATGAAAAGTTGATTTCCGTTGATAAAATAATTCATTTCATCTATCTTTTCAAACAAATTTTATTCTCGAGTTCAACCATTTTAGAATCGTTTGGCTTGCTTTACTGAAGGTAAGCCTTGAATTCCGGGATTCTAAAAACAATTGTTACAGCTCTCCTGATGATCGTAGAAACTTCAAAAAAACTTCATTTTGTGCAGAAAATTTCAAGCTTTCGAATGACATAAGACTTGAAAATGTGTATGAAATATTTCTTCCCTATTTTATCGAATTTCCGCTAAGATTTCGAATAGAAAAAGAACAAAATGGAATTTTCGAAAAATCGCTTCGAGGTGCAAAACTACATGCTACAAACTAATTTTGTGCTAAGTGGCATGAAAATCGACCGAACGGTTTTGGCGCTACGCGCGTAACAGACAGACAGACAGACAGACCCACCTTCAGCTTTATTATTAGTAGAGATAGAGATAGAGATTTCGAATTTTACTGTAAATAACTTAAATTGCTAGTTTTACAGTGATAAACTAAAATCGCGAATTTTACGGTATATTACTGTGCTTTTACAGCTTTAAACTGGAACCTCTGCTGCCAGTATTATACTGAAAAAACAACAGCTAATTTTTTGCAGTGTAGCTTTTATCTAATTTTATGGTAATATTTCGAATTTTACTGTAATAACTTAAATTGCTAGTTTTACAGTGATAAACTAAAATCGCTAATTTTACGGTATATTACTGTGCTTTTACAGCTTTAAACTGGAACCTCTGCTGCCAGTATTATACTGAGAAAACAACAGCTAATTTTTTGCATTGTAGCTTTTATCTATTAGCGCTTTACAATTCGTTGTTGACGATAACTTATTTTCTGCTTTTTTTTAACAGGAACCATCCTTATACATTTTAACCAAAATTAGATTTTCCCGGTAATGAAGTGCAACGTTCTCCTATTACCAATAGTTTTCTTCAAGCTTAGAATAAGAAGAAAATTTCCGCAGAAACAATTCTGTCCTGAGTAGAATTTGCTGCGCAGCGGGAGGTTATTCGATAGAGGACACTAACAATAAATGAAGATGTGACTAAATTGATTGCGGCGAAAACAATGAAAAAATAAGAGCCAATGTGCGGAAAAAGAATAAACACTCATTATCTCTGGTGCTATTTCGGGGTTGTATAGTGTATTCTCTGAACTAAGAATTTTTTTCGTTTTGTATGTTAATGCCTTTTTGTTCTCGTTTACAAGAAACGAAGATGAATTCTTCAATGAAGTGAATAATATTTGTCCATTTTCAAAAACAAAAGGTTTTTAATTTGAAGATCGTTAATGTTTATTATTCATTGTTTAATAAAAGTGATTAAAATAAACTGACCGTCTATTTCGATGTACTATTTACATTCTTAATAAAATCCAGTGCAAATGCTTATTCTGAATGTATCAGCTTTTGGTGATTTTGAATTAACTTTTTGTATTTGAACGAACAAAAATAATTTTGCAGAAGTTTGATGTTTGCCCACTCTCTACAAAAAGAAAAAGGGTTTCAATTTGATGATTTTTACTGTTGCTTTTTTTAAGGTGATTTTTTCCCTAACATAGTAAAAAAGAATCATAGCAATTTCTGATATACTTACTTTTTAAATACGTAGTAAAGTTCTATGTACACTTTTGCTCAGCAGTATTTAACTTCTATTGCTTTCAACTAACTGCTTGCATTTTAATGGAATAGTAATTTGTAAGAAGCTTATTTACGGTCCGATTCCTTGAAAAATTGAAGAAAGGGTTTTAGCTTAAAGATCTAAGTGTTATAAAAAAGTGCTTTAGTCAAAATATAGTGAAACGTATGGGGCCGACTACTCAGATTTATTTGCTTTTACTATATTCACAGTAAAATATCGTGAAATTTTCTTGATGAAATTTTGAGTTTTTACGTTTTTGAAAATGATTTTTGTTTTTTAAATAATAAATTCACTAATTTAACGTTAGCAAGTTATATGAGCGCTAAAATGGCAGCACGTATTTATAGTAGCACTTTAAGAAAGCAAAGGTTCTGAATTAATTAAATTTTGCAGAGAATATTAAAATATCAATACTATTTTGAAGTAAACCAAACCAAACATTACTTCTCACTGAATATTAACTAAACATTCATTAACAAAATCAAAGTAGCTCAAATTTTTTTAAAACAGCAAAAAACAGTTAGCATTACAAAAAAAGCAATATCTTCCGTATCTTCCTGCAAAAATACAATAAGCTTCTGTAGCTTCAATTTCAAGGATTAAATGCAAACTAAACATGGCACATTAAAAAAATGCAATCTAGTTTCGCAATATCTTATAAAAAGAAGCTGTTTAGTGAAAAAAAAAACGAAAAAAAATGCTAATTAAAATTAAAAAAAGAAAATGATACATCAAAAAAAAAGAAAAAAAAAAAAAACAATTGCAATCATTAAATATTCATTGCACACTCTGGATTCTAAATTAAACATCGTGGACATCGAGTTTTTTTTCCTTGGTTGCACTTTTCTTCTTTCAAGAAATAATTGAGACGTAAAATATAACCCAAGTAGCACACTTCGTTTTTTAAAGGTTGTAAAATGGTTATTAACGTTGTAACAACCGCTTAAAAACATTTATAAAACGTTTAAAGGTTATTTGAGCTACCTGGGAAGTCAATATTTGAAAACCGTTTCAAATGTTCGTACTATACAATTGTGTGCAAAATGTTATCACTTCATTCTCGAATTTTAAATGAACCGCATCATATAATTGAAGCTTGATTATATTAATACACAAGATAGTGTTTTTAACGGGATTCCCTTTTTGTTGTTAGTTATCAAGAAAACTAAAAATTTGAGGAAATTCAGACCAATACCACACAACTTTTGTCCAATTTGGTCTCCGGAGTTATTTTTTAACACGAATCTCTTGTTTCGATTTAAAAACTACTATCGGTGTTGAAATACAGTCGACGCTCGATATAACGACCGTCTCCGTCCTACAGAAAACGGTTTTAAAACGAGTGGTCGATATAAAAAGATAAAACATAGAGAGAGATTGCGAGGCATTTGGGTTTTTCTCGCCGGTCGTTACATTAAGGGCTGGTTTCCTAGAATCGTCGCTGACGCCGGGCGCGACGCACGCTGGAATCAGAACCTGTTTGATTGGAGCGTGATGTGAAGTGACGTCAATCTGCGGCTCAGGCGCGTGCGCAGAAGGCGGCGGCGTCTGTCGCCTCGCCAGAGACCGACGATTTCACTCCTAGGAAACCGAGCCTTTAGGATTGTCTTTATAACGAGTGGGCGTTATAGCGAGCGGCGACTATATCATATATACACACATTTTGAGGAGGCACAAATTGTAAGATACCTTCTGATATCCCTTTAGGTCTATTTACTCGTCGAACAGAAATAGATTGCGGTAAGGACTCAACGATTTATTGGAAGTCGTATACAAAAATATCGAACCATGCTTCCGCTATAAGCATCCATCATGGCGAAATCGCGGCAGTTGCAGGGTTTTGTGCACTAACTGACTTCTTGATTATGTTTCGTTAATCAAGGATGATGAGTGAGGTAGATGGCAAAATCATTTTTCTAGAATTCCTTTCACGAACAATTTTAACAGCAATTCCATTGCCAACCATAAAAGTTCGATTGTTGATTGGGTAGACGAAATCTATAAATACCTGAGAGTGGTGCAAAAGTAGCTGACCTATCCATTTTCGGGCAGTCATCTGCTCTCAGTTGAACTAAGGATCCTATATAAGGAGAGCTGACTTATTCAATATTTTGGCACAAAAAATGTACACGTGGCAACACTAGTATGGGTACGAAAATCGCATTAAAGAAAACTAGCGTCTAAGTTTTAGCTGTATTGCTTAATTGATGCCAGACCATTTCAATCCATAAGCCATTATTAAATTTAAGAAGTCAGTTACCTAGCTAGATTTTCTCAATGTGGCTTTTTACTCAAATTCCTATCAGTTATTTTTACGACGTATCAACCAGTGACTATAATATTGTACTTCAAAATAATTCAAATAGGGCTAGATCCAATCATGTCTTGGAACCAAAATGTCAGACACGTCAGACTTTCCACTGAAAAAGATCTAAGTTGAAGCAGAGAACTCTGTCCATTTAGTGTAGAAATAATTGTGTTCCGTTATGGAGCCAATACCTGGTAGAACATTGTCGTGAGGACAACTTGCGATCAGGGTTAGTGGGCTTTGCGTCACATTTGTGTACACTAACATCAAATCTTACCAGCTGAAGCCGTAACTCTACTGAATAAGACACGGTTTTTTAAATGTCTTTAACCTAATTGACATGGTTACGAGTTCAGGAGAAGCATTACATGAAATGTCATGGTGATTGTGAAGGCACTCAAGTCGGTTTTCTTTTCCTATAGGACATTAAATAAAACATTTTCTACCCTGTTCTAATGGATAAGTTCATCATACATCCCTCATTGATTCCTGTGATTATTTCGAAGTGTTGCTGCAGATAATACATCGCACAATTGTGCTTTAGTTGGTATGAAAATTATTCGAGTTTAATATTGTTACAGATTGTGTTGAAATTTAAAAATAATTTCAGTTCGACGTTTAATATTATCAGCGATTGATGTCAGTTGTCACACGTATGCTCTTATTAAAGAATCTTAAAGAATAAAGTCAGACATTGCAAAGTGGTTCTTCTAAGTCTCAAAAACAAAAACTTAGTTGCGAGGAGCAAATACCGTTGTAATAAACATTTGCGAGACAGCCATCGTGTTGTGTCATTAGTTGAAGCTCTCAACTTGCCTACAAGCTGACATGTTCTAAGTTTAAAGGTGTTAAAGATACGTGAACTTTTCCTGCGTATAAAGTTAAATGAGCTTTAGGAAGTTTTATGTAACATGGGTTTTGATCCCATGTTTGGAGAAAACGTCAAATTAGAGATAATAATGCAGCTGAAAGGGGTTGGTAGATGAAGAAGCATTTTTTTTCTCTTTCTGAGAAGCGAATAGTTCACAGAATGTGTCGAAAAAATGAGCTTTTGGTTTTAGTTTGAAAGTATCCGTAGTTTTCCATTTTCTATATAATCCAGATCGGAAATCCAATGTAACTAGGAAAGATGTCATCATTTGAGCCCTGTACATCATGCAGAAAACTCTTCATCATCTATCAAAAATTTGCAAACTACCATTCAATCAAAAGCTTACTAGAGTTAGATGCAACTTCTCAGAAATGGAAAACTTACTGTGAAGGAATCATCAGTCGTAAGACAAATTTCGTCATTTACAACCATTTATTCTACCTTAGGTTTGAAATCTATGCTCAAATTACACAAAAATCTATCAGTTTGACGAAAAGTAAACTTGTACTATTTTTTACGAAGCAAATTTCGTTAAATATGACGAACAATTTACATGATTTGAGCATGCCTATCTGAGTGGGGAGAAGGAACAAAATTCTTCATGCACGCAAATCCGTAAAATAATGAACTTCAAGTCTCCTGTAATCCCCATCGATTTCACTATTTTATGAAATAAAGTAGAGTTATTTAACTACTTAAAACTAGTACTTTTGTTACTTAAAAATATACCTTAAATTGAAATCGATCCAAAAAATACTAGACTTATAGACTTATCCCAGAGTTTGGTTAATAATCCTTAGGCCATATTCTAATTTGCATTAAGTTTCATTTGCCCCGATAAGATATAGATAAAATCTATATAGTCCATAACTAAAGCAAATATCCCACAGTAATACAATAATATGAAACGCATCGCCCAATCAGAGCCATTGTCATAACTTAATTTGCACAAGTAATAATGGCGAGTCAGAATTTAATGCGATTTCAATCAATCGTGAAGTCGTAAATTTCGTTTACTGCCGGTTGCAGATTTGGAGTAGAAAATGAAGTTTTGAATGAGTTTTATGGGTCATAAAAGCTCTTCAAGAGCTCTCTGGATATTGTTCTACGGAAAATCGATTGAATTAATTTTACTGGTTTTCTTTAAAAAAAAATAAATAAATAAATAAAATAAAAACTATACTTTCGATTTTTTAAAAAAATACGGCATATAATTTAAGATTGTACACTTATATGCTCAAATCCACTTATGCACTGTCAAATGCCATTAATGTGAAGTTTCAGAAGAGCAAAAAATTTGTATTCACTCTTATTTGGACTTTATAAGCGGACTCTTATATATATATACAGGGTGTCCACTCCAATCGTGGACCAATAGCTAATTTCTAAACCGTTAGAGATAAGCATATAGTTTATTTAGGAAAAAATTTCCAAATTTTGAAAGGAATTTTGGGTCTATTCAATGTTTTTCAAAAAATCAAATTTTGAAAGAGTTACGAAATTTAAATTTTTATACAGCCCCCAGTCCTATCAATCATATTTAGTAAAACATTCTTGACACTGTAACGTTTAAATCTAAAAAAAAATCACTCTTCTACCACAAAAATTGACCGAGTTATGACGTTTTGAAAAATCAAGATTTTGCATTGTTTCATGACGTCATTGAGAGATCGCTCGATGACGTATGCAAATCATGCAAAATCTTGATTTTTCAAAACGTCATAACTCGGTCAATTTTTGTGGTAGAAGAGTGATTTTTTTTTAGTTTTAAACGTTACAGTGTCAAGAATGTTTTACTAAATATGATTGATAGGACTGGGGGGCTGTATAAAAATTTAAATTTCGTAACTCTTTCAAAATTTGATTTTTTGAAAAACATTGAATAGACCCAAAATTCCTTTCGTAATTTGGAGATTTTTTCCTAAATAAACTATATGCTTATCTCTAACGGTTTAGAAATTAGCTATTGGTCCACGATTGGAGTGGACACCCTGTATATATTATATATATATATATATAATATATATATATATATATTATATAATATATATATATATATATATATATATATATATATAAAGAAATAGAAAAAAGACCAACAACTCTTAATATGCGTGAAAATGTCACTGCATTTAATACATTACAGCAAAGTTTTTGTGTCCCTCTGTTAAATATTCGTTTACTAGTATTAAAAAAGATAAGACCATGGAAAAAATTTGATATTTTTTTGTTTGATTGCTGCTGAATAAAATATTCAAATCGAGTACTTGCTTCAAATGTTAAAACGTACTAATATTTCCTTTAAAAATAAGAACTAAAGTCTTTTCAATGTCTCCTTAAAATGAATAATAAGCAAAAAAAGAAGAATTATATCCTTATATCCTAGAAAATAAGAAAATTTTGTTTTCTTAAAACAGTCTAAGGCTTCCCAAAAATACTGATAAAATGTTGCTAAAGGTCTTAGTATACTTTATGAAACGTAGTTGAAGGAGAAAAAGAACAATTTGTTAAGTATGAAAATATTTTTCATAAATTTGGCCTTTTTTGTATTAACGGAGAAACAAAAACACCTCGCCTTTCTTTTTACACAGTATGAGCATTTCGTTATGCGTCAAAATATGGTGGTGGAATATTTTGACTTTTTACTATGTTGGATTTTTCATAAGAAGAACTTTGTTACGTCATAAATCGTTTTTGAGAATCCTTCTAGAAGTGGAAAATTCTCTTTTGAGCTTTGATGTGAGAGAGCATTAAAACAGAATTGCATTTAAATATCTTTTCCTTTTCTCCCCTTTACAAGTTAAAATCCTCAAGCATATTTTTTTTTCATTCTTCCTTTACCTTCTTAAGCAAAATTCTTCTAAAGTCTATTGTTATGTTTTAAATTCACGTTCTCAAAATTTACAATATAATAAAATTCCGAAACCTTACAGATTACTTCTAATAAAGTTTCGAGATTTTGCAGGTTTCACGCGATTTACTGTGAGAATGTCAGTTTCTTTGTAGAAAAGTTTCCTGAATTGACACAAGTCGCATGAATGCCGACTTCTCAGTATTGTGAAAATTATTTTTAGCTATCAGTTAAATGGTATAAACAACGTCTTTATTAAATGTTTCGCCTGCAATTTTATTGCGGATTTGAACAATCCGCAATCGAATTGCAGGTGAAACATTGTTAACTCCGCACAGTTAAAGATAGATTAACTCCGCACAATTAAATACAGTCTCCGGATTAAGGGCGGATCCAGAAACCTTTCAAGGGAGGCGCGATTGATCTTTGTTACTTTTTGCTATCCATACTGGAAAACATATATTGATCGCAGAAGTTTCGGACTTCAATTTCAAAATACTTCCGGGGGAGAGCTTCAAAACTCCTTGCCCCAACTTCATTAAAACTCCTATAAAATTGCATTCTTAGAACTTCAATGTCAAAAAACTACCGTTGAAAAGTTCTCCAAGGGAGGGGAGATCGCCTCTCCCTTGTATCCGCCCTTGCTCTGGATACAGAAGCTTTTCAGGAATTGAGAGCAAATAAGCTGTTCAGCTATTTGCTTTCAGTTGCACCGCTAGCTTTGGCCGTACTTGATAACTGCTCTAGGGTAAGCTAGGGTAACTGCTCTAGGGTCTTCTTGGTAAAACATAATTTGTGTGTGCATGAAGATTTTTTTTTCACCCTTGCTTAAAACAAGTGTAGCATAAAAATGCGCTTAATGACATGAAATTTCTAACAAAAAAAAATTTACAAATATGTGAAATAAATATGAGAAATGATATCCGTTATCTCTCTACATTTACCTGATGCGGCGTTTCATTAAACTAATCTTCACCGTTTTTGCTCCAGAGCTAGCAGGGAGAATCTTAAGGTGTTTCCAAGTACTTGAAACAAGGCTGGATCCAAAGCCGTCTTGTAACCAGTGCTTCAGATAGATGAGCTTCTCCTTTAAAAGGGCAGTAGCCATGTGTATATGCGGGGTGTTGGGGAGGGGGGGGCTGGAACCAAAGGCTTTCCCGTCACACTGCAGCTGGGGAGATGTTATGGAATTCAATCGTGTACGACACTTGATCCCACTTTATATTTATTCACGACAACCTAGTGGAACGGTGATGACGCGTGTTTCACTCATGTGTGTTTTTCTTCGTTGTAGTGCTCCCAGAACCCATACTTCAACAGGTAAACGGTCAATTACGCAGAAAAAGATTGTTACAGAACTTTCTTCACCAGATTATCACCTCGTCTGGCCTGCTCGATCCTTTGATTTTTCATAAATAAAGCACATCTGGGATCATTTAGGATCGAAAGTTGGTCAGTGTGGGAGTTCGTTTAGAAACTATGTAACGAGATGATGTAGACATCGTACGAGAGTATCTTCTTGTATACTCACGCTAGAAGTGGGTCAACGAGGTACTAAAACCTCCAGTTATTTGGAATTTTTCCTATAATAAATGACATCGATGTTCTCCTTACGTGTGTAAAATTTCGTTCCATACTGATAATTACTTCTTGCTGCGTCATATTTTTTTTGTCATATAGTGCATTTGCTTAAACATATCATATTCATGCACACGTATATACATTGTATATACGGCACTTTATGACAAGAAAAATTCTAAATAAATGGAGGTTTTAGTACCTCGTGGACCCACTTCTAACGTGGGTATAAAAGATACAGGTGATCTGCGAGACATGAAAGTCTCGTACGATGTCTATATCATCTTGTTACATAGTTTCTGAACGAACTACTACACTGTCCAACTTTCGATCCTAAATGATCCCAGATATGCTTTATTTATGAAAAATCAAAGGATCGAGCAGGTCAGACGAGGCGATAATCTGGTGAAGAAAGTTCTGATACACATGTGTAAAAACAATTTGATTCTGTGTATGCAGTAGATTAATGTTGTATGTAAAATACATTTGACCGATATCTATAGTTAAGTAACATTGAACTCGTGATTAACTGAGTCAAACTAAAAAAAAAAAACTAATTGGGTCACATAATTATTTTAAGGAAATCCACTACAGAGAGAAACTTATCGATTTATCCAACAAAATAAGGTATATACACTGGCGGAAAAAAAAATCCCAACACCAATAAAGACTTGTGTTAGATAAACGAAATTTGGTAGACGTGTTTATACAACTGAAAGATGACATCGATTGAAATTTCGCGTTCCGCGCATAAGTGTGGCGCAGCTGGCGTCACTCGGAACATGCAAATAAGGCTTGTTTTAAAATCGTGTTGTGAAGCTCGTGAGTATTATTTTTCCGTGAAATTTGACAAATTGTGTTCATGTTAGCTAGGAATGCCTTTAAGAAGACGAAGAATCCATTATCAACAGCTCACCGAGTTTAAACGAGGTCGTGCAATTTGGCTACGAGAAGGTGGATTTTCATTTCGCGATATTGCAGAAAGACTTGGGGGAGAATGTTTTCACCATGCATGATTATTGGAAGCTATGGTCAAGGGATGGTACTACCTCAAGAAGATCGAGTTCCGAGCTGCCACGTGGCACGACTGAGAAGGAAGATCGCCGAATCTTGCGTACGGCTGTGGCGCATCGTACTGCATCTGCGGCTGACATTCGAGCTGCAGTTGGTACCGTCGTGACCCAAGGAACGGTAAGAAAATGTTTACTTCAAGGACAGCCTCGAGCCAGGCAGCCTGTAGCCGGTATTCCATTGACTGCAAACCATTGCCGTTTCTGACGGCAGTGGTGCCAAGACAGAGCTCACTGGAGGTCGGAGTGGAGATCTGTTGTAATTTTTGATGAAAACAGATTCTGCCTTATTGCCAGTGGTGGCTGTATATTGGTCAGAAGGTGGCCAGGGGACAGACTGCATCCAAGCGGTCTACGGCCTAGACACACGGGACCCACACCTGGAGTCATGGTCTTTGGAGCAATTTCCTACGACAGCAGGAGCACTCTTGTGGTTATCCCAAACTCACTGACTGAAAATTTGTCGTCAGTCTGGTAATTTAACCAGTAGTACAGCCCTTCATGAGTAGCATTCAAGGGGGAGTTTTCCAACAGGATAACGCTCGCACTCACATCGCTGCTATAACGCAATGTGCTCTACAGACTGCTGACATATTACCATGACCTGCAAAATCACCAGGTCTGTCTCCAATTGATAACGTATGGGATATCATTGGACGGCACCTCTAGCATCATCCACAGTCAGCAATGACGGTCCTAGTATTGACACAACAAGTGCAACAAGCATGGAACTTCATACCACAAAGTGACATTCGGCATCTGTATGACATAATGCATGCACGCTTGGAGGCTTGCCTTCAAAATTCTGGAGGTTACATCCTCTATTAAATTAACATAATTTCACATTTGCACAGCATTTTCTTGAGCTTAAATTAGCCAGTGATCTTGTACATTTAATCAATTAAACATGTTAACTAGACAATTGCATTAACCAAATTTCATTACTCTACAGTAATTTTTTCTTAGTGTTGGGATTTTTTTTTCCGCCAGTGTATTTATTTTCTCGTATAGGAGATGTATACTTTTTTTTTTCTTTTAAAGGAGAGATATCGTTTTGTTCTTCATAAGGAGTCCATCCTTATAGGTGTTCGTAAAAATAAAAGACTTAGTCCTTTCCAAAACACAGCAAAGAAATTTGAACCAAGTACAAAAAATCTATAACAGTTACTATAAACTTGTTAGAATAAGCAGCAATAAAGCAAATGTGGTAAACATACATTAAACACAACTGCAAACTCATATTTACGTCTGTCCAAATACACTCATGTCCAAAATTATCTTTAAATGCATAAATTCATGGATTTCTCAGAAACTGTGAACTATTCACTTGTGATGTTTTGTGGAATGTTACATAGCACTATGACACATAAATAACAAAGGGAAAAAGTAAGGGCATTGTACATAATATAACATTGTCGCATGAAACATAAAAAATGGAAATAAAATGTGGAAAAACAATCTTAGAAAAAAATTAACAACGTAGAACAGGATTAAGCCTTACAATTTTAATACGAGATATGATCTTCCCTGACTTGTACACACATATCACAACGTGTTTTCATGCTGGCAATAACGTTGTTAACCACAGTTTATTGAATTAAGCTCCACTCATCAAGTAATGTTTTCTTCAGAGCATTTACAGTTCGAAGAGGATGAGTTCTACGTGCAACTGCTCTTCCATAGTAGTCTCA
>JAXGGA010011239.1:27500-43275 GCA_038373865.1 Uloborus plumipes
TGGAATGTTTGTAAGTGTTGGAAGCAAACGAAAATAATCCTTTATTAAAAATTTTGTGAGAGCGGGGAGGGATATTATTCTCAAGAAAATAATAATAAAATTTTATGTTTGAAAAGCAAAGCAATTTAAATAAATTGAGGTTGTACTGTAGGTATTTTTCATTGCTTGCATCTGAAATACAAAGGAAATAGTAATTCAAAGAAACACTCTTTCATACAAAAAACGTTCATAAAATTCCACCTGTGAAGACTTCATATCTTTTGTTATTTTATCAAAACGAGTTTCATTGCGAACACATAGCACAGGAAATGAAAGCAATGTAATGGAACACCCTGAAACATATTTTAGAAGCACGTGATCAAAGGAATTTAAGATATGTTTAGATGAAATGCCTCTTCATATCAACAGTATGTAGCCCATTCCAAGAAATAACAGCCTAAACTTTGTCATAGATTGTTGTCTTAGCCTTTTCATTTCCTTTTTTATGCTATAACTAGCCGGGTACCCGGCCCTTCCCGGGTTTATGTCGGGTAATGTGTTTCAGTGAAACTCATTCATAATTTTTTCAGCATTAAAATGCACATCCATATACATAAATGGCTACTTCTGTAAACAATGGCTATTTTTTCTGTCTGGATAAACTAAAAAAAAAAACTTTATTACACACCCTAAATACAAATGCAAGCTACGAATAATGTTTAGGTAAAGAGGAAATAGTATAAGCTTGGTGTACTGTAAAAATATATACAGGGTGTCCACTCCAATCGTGGACCAATAGCTAATTTCTAAACCGTTAGAGATAAGCATATAGTTTATTTAGGAAAAAATCTCCAAATTTCGAAAGGAATTTTGGGTCTATTCAATGTTTTTCAAAAAATCAAATTTTGAAAGAGTTACGAAATTTAAATTTTTATACAACCCCCCAATTCTATCAATCATATTTAGTAAAACATTCTTGACACTGTAACGTTTAAAACTAAAAAAAAATCACTGTTCTACGACAAAAATTGACCGAGTTATGACGTTTTGAAAAATCAAGATTTTGAAGGATTTCGCATACGATCCCTTAAGCGATTTCTCGATGACGTCATGAAATAATGCAAAATCTTGATTTTTCAAAACGTCATAACTCGGTCAATTTTTGTCGTAGAAGAGTGATTTTTTTTTAGTTTTAAACGTTACAGTGTCAAGAATGTTTTACTAAATATGATTGATAGAATTGGGGGGTTGTATAAAAATTTAAATTTCGTAACTCTTTCAAAATTTGATTTTTTGAAAAACATTGAATAGACCCAAAATTCCTTTCGTAATTTGGAGATTTTTTCCTAAATAAACTATATGCTTATCTCTAACGGTTTAGAAATTAGCTATTGGTCCACGATTGGAGTGGACACCCTGTATTTACATTACCAATCGCTCTGGAGTCAACTATTTCCAAATATTGCAAGTTAAATAAGTCCCATTATTTGTTTCTATCCTTGTGATAACTTAGTGAAAACATCTTATGTACCTAATTTAGAAAAAAATTGACTATAAACACTTTCTATTTTCTAACTGTTGCCGAAATTCTCTTTTTATTAAGCCCCATTAGCGATTATTGGCACAGAAGAGTATAAAAATCCTAAGAAAGCAATAAATTTCATACCTACTCCAGAGAAGCCTTGGTTCAAAATTTTCATCATGATTACTATTAAAATTGTTTTTGCAAGACAACCAAATTTTGCAACAATGGACTGAAAATTTAATCATTTAATGGGGAAATTACATGAAATTTACTATTTTCCATAATTACTTTTTTACACTAAGCTTTTTAGAAATAAATTATAGCTTACCTTGCTCCCTGTTACTATAGCTATCTACGGTGAAAAAATGGTTCAAATCGGTCCAGTAGTTTGGAAGATTACCCCGGACATACATACAAAAAGTAGTCATTTATGTATATAGATTTATGCAATATTTATGCTTTAATTTCCACTTCAATATTTTCAAAAGTAAATTGAGGAGAAAAAAAAATAATAAAGTCTGTTTTTGAAACTGAACCAAAAATTGAGGTTTGAAAATTTTGTGTATCCCGACTATTTAGACTTGAAGAATTTCAATATCAAATTTTAATCAAGCAATGATGTCCCCTTTTCGATTAAATTAGAGAAAATGTCCAACAATTAAAACACTAAATAAAAGGAATGTGTTGTGATGTTTATTTCATTGAAAGGATTTTTCTATTCTAGTCCCTTTATGCGAAGTTAGTCATGTTTTATTCACACGAGACTTTAAATATTTAGATGAAAAGGGTATGGTTTTCGTATTTTTTCCAGAAGAATTTCAAACTACAGTTTAACATACTCGGAGAATTCGATCTGTTGTAAAAATTATGTTTAGCTACCAATTAAAAGAATAAAAATAAATAAAACTAAGTGTGTTTCACTTTTAGCGCTATTACGCCCTCTGCAGATTGCCTAAGTCACTATGGAGGGCAAAAAACAGTCTCTTGACACTCGGCTTTGCTAGAATTACAGGTGCTATACGCCTGCAGTTTACCGGCCACATTTTGTAAAATGCTTCAGTATAGCCTTCCTGGTAAATCAGGATAGTGCCGAGTCTTTGTGAAAAACTTGTCGAAGTTTTTTTTAGAAGATGCGTGATTACTAAAACATGACTCGCTTCAATTAAAATGTTTTTGAAGGGCAATTCTACGTCAATTTCCGGGAAGTTACTGACTTCTAGTGGGATAATTTTCTGTTTTTTACCTGATGTGCTACTGGCAGAATTTAAGCACATCAGCTGCTCATTATTTTCAAGAAATTATTAAAATGTTTTTACAATGAATGTAGGTAAAGAAGTTCGACCTTTCGAGGCTACGGCACCCCAAATCTTCACATAGTCGGCCCACAAAAGTCGCGGAATTTGGCAAACCGCCAAGTTTGGACGATTACATTTTAGCTGGAGAGAGGGAAAAACAGCGATGGGATTTTGATGCTCATGTTTTGTAATGTTACTATTCTGTTAAAACTGTAGGTTGCATGCGGAACCTTTAAGGGTGAAAAGTTGTAGCTCCAGCGGCACCCCTGAAGGGTGCCACTTGACTTCCTATGGTACCCTTGAAGGTGATATTAGGCTTCCTATGGCTGATTTAGATTGCCATGGGACCCCCATTGGGTGCTATAGGGTGCCATAAGGTACCCATAGGGTGCCACTTGTCTTCATAAGGCACCTTCAAGGGTGCTATAGGGAGTCAAATGGCACCCTTCAGGGAATGCCGCTGGTTCTACAACTTGTCACCCTTAAAAGAAACCACATGCAATCTAGTTTTAATCGTGTTGGGCCTCATTTATTAATCATTTTCATTGCATTCATGTGTACAGGGTGTCCACTACTATCGTAGCCCAATAGCTAATTTCTAAACCGTTAGAGATAAGCATATAGTTCATTTTGGAAAAAATCTCTAAATTACGAAAGGAATTTGGGCTAAGAAATGTTTTTCAAAAAAAAAAAAAAAAAACAAATTTTGAAAGAGTTACGAAACTTTAATTTTTATACAGCTCCCCAGTCGTATCAATCATATTTAGTAAAACATTCTTGATACTGTAACGTTTAAAACTGAAAAAAAAAAATCACTCTTCTACGACAAAAATTGACTGAGTTATGACGTTTTGAAAAATCAAGATTTTGAAGGATTTCGCATACGGTCCCTTAAGCGATCTCTCGATGACGTCATGCAATCCCTCAAAATCTTGATACGACTGGGGAGCTGTATAAAAAGTAAAATTTCGTAACTCTTTCAAAATTTGAATTTTTTGAAAAACATTTCGTAGCCCAAATTTCTTTTGTAATTTAGAGATTTTTTCCAAAATGAACTATATGCTTATCTCTAACGGTTGAGGAATTAGCTATTGGGCCACGATAGTAGTGGACACCCTGTATATTTTGCTTCTAAAAAGAACAATGTATGCTTTAGACATGTGACCGTACGCAATATTCTATATAAAATAGCCAAGTATATATCCTAGTCTGCTTTTCTCTCCTCTACAACAAGCCTTCATGTTTTTAGCTTAAATTTACGCTAGCGGCTCTAAAGTGTTTTTCGCTGTATTGAATCGCATATTATTTGGGGGAAAGAAACTTTTCGCATTTTCAATTTTCTTTTCGGAAATATTATTTGCATTTTAAGAATTTCAAAAAGACAAAAATGTCTGAAAAATTCCCGAGCAGGAACTTATATTTCGAAGCGACAAAAGAATAAAATATATAGGGAGGTGAAAAACATGAAAAGATATTGAACCCATGCAGGCGAAAAAGATGTAAAACTCGAAATGCGTGAAAATGATGAAGGCATAAATTCAAAAGGCACAAAAGAAGTGAAGAAATATATATATATATATCTCTCTCTCTCTCTCTATATATATATATATATATAAATATATATATATATATCTCTCTCTCTCTCTCTATATATATATATATATATATATATATATATATATATATATATATATATATATATATATATATATATATATAGTATTTTTGAATTTAGGAAAAAAGTGGGTACAAAAGGGCCTATAATTTTAGACCCCTCCACTTTTTGAAAAATTTTCCTCAACAGTGGATGAAAAAAAAAAAACTAGCAATATCATAATGTGTGTTTGTTTATTTGTATTAGTACATTAAAAAACAGGAAAATGAAACTATGTTAACGTATTTTATATTCATTTGATTATGGTTAAAAATGGTTGCAAATCCTTGCTATATTTTTTTCACTGAATTTAAAAATTTTACAGAAAGAAGATACTACTAAACAACTAAAATAACACATAGGGGAAAGTAGGGTAAAACCGGGTACCTAAGATTTGAAGGCTCCCAAAACTCACAGTTTTTAACATAGAGGAACAAAATTTGGCAAAAGTATGCTCTACTTATCTGTTAATGGAACCGCAGTCTTGAAAACATTTCAGTTTTTTTTTCTGAATTTTTAAAAATTTATTTGTAAAAAAAGTCATTTTGCCCGGTTTTGCCCCACTAGTGGGGTAAAACCGGATAGATATGTTATTGTTATGGGAAAATAAAAAATTTAAAAGTTTCCACAAAATTCAAGTTTTATTTCGCAACATATGTTAACTGCTGTCATAAAATATCATAATTAGTATAGCAGGACACATTAATGAGCTGTAAGTTGGTTTAACTGTCTTTAGACTTAATTTTTTGCTGTTGCCTTTTCTTTGATTCATTTTTCTTTCCATCAGGTTTTTTTTTTTCCACCTTTGGTCTTCTTTTTATCATTTTTCTTTTTCTTCGCTTCTAGTGTAGATTGAAGTTGACGTTTGTATGGGGGCCCGTCAAAATTACAGTTTTACCTTTTCTTTTGTCCTCCTTCGCCCTTGTCTTTCTCTCAGTGTACGGTGGAGGCATTAATTCGGAAGGTGAAACACTGAATGATGCATCTGAAATAGGTTTAGGGTTAGGAGACATGGACTTAGAACTGCAGTTTTAGGAGTTTAGCAGTTGCGGAGATAAATTGATTTGTTCGGGTTCCGAAGCTGTTAGATTCAATGGTTAATATATCTTGTCTTGAAACCTCATTTTAAAATAATTTGGTTAAATTAAAATTGTTTTTCATTACATAATAGACTTATTATGTTTTAAAAATCAATGGGTGAAACCGAGTACACGGTTTTGCCCCTCGGTTAGTACCCGGATTCACCCCGCACATAAAGCTTTCATAAGACATGGCGTCAAATGACTATACAGAACGCTACAGACAAATACTTACAATGATAATGAAGGTAATTAAATGCTGTACAAAGAGAGCTACATACCTTTATTCTTGCAGAAACAGGAACGTAGTACAATTCGATTTTGTTTTGCTCAAAAATCGTAAGCAAAAACCACTCAAATAGAATTTCCTTCACAGGAACGAGATAAGCGTGTCTATTGCGTTCTGATGCAATCGCCACTGCTTCTTCATCAAGGTGGAAGGTAGTTCTTATGTTTTTCACGCGGTTGCAGCGCTTACAGAGGCTAGAAGGGCGTACCCGGTTTGCTCCCGACTACCCGGTTTTACCCAACTTTCCCCTACTCAATTTCATGTAAATTGTATCGTTTCAGGAAGTTTTTTTAAAAAGAAAACTTGATTTTCTCAGGAAGTATTTGGAAACCTGCAAAATCTCAGAAGGTTACCCAGAATAATCCGTATCGTGTTGGAATTTTCTGACAGTGTTGTGCCGCTTAGAGATGGCATCTGAGCTGGAAGCAGAAACTGAGCATGTTATCTTGTGATAGATAGGATCAGCGAGGGCGCGCAAGTGATCAAATTTTCGCTGCTTGCGCGCTCTCGCTAATCGTACACACAAATTGATCGTTTTACAAAACAAAGTGATCTGTTCTCTGCTCTAGTTCATACACCCTCTCTCCGCGGCACTTCTACAATTTTTTAATATCTTTCATTTTCTGCTGTTAGGAACGGTGGTATGGGGCTGCCCTTCTGTGCCTTGGACCCAAGTTGTTACCAGCTGTGGCTAGTTGGTGTATTTTAGAGATGCATAAAATTGTCTGTGCCCAGGTCGTATAATTATGCGTCATGTAAAGGATTTTTTGGCTTTCTTTGGGCTTTGAATACTCTCGGCAAAATTTAAATTTCAGTGCAATTTCATGCCGAAGAGAGCTCAGGTACTTCCATCTGTTGGAAACTGGGTGTCAATATTATTATAGTATTTTTGTAGTGTTAAAATTTCGCAAGAATTATTTTCTAAATATTTTTCTACCATTACGGAACAAAATAATTTTAGTTAGTCTACATAATAACACTTTGATGCAGTCATTACAGTTACGAAAATCTCATATGACAACAAATAAATGTTGTTTTCCAAGTAAATATTTTTCATTCTACTGTATAATGTGTGTTTGAAATTCTACGCGAAGTTTCCGATAGGCTTTGATGAGTCTGCATGTAAAGACGGAGTAGCGTTCTAAGTCTAGTTCGAGTGCCTGATTAAATCCAACTAATGATTAATTTCAAGACTTGAATTCTTAATGAAATGTACTTTACGTTCGCAACTAAGTAATATTCCTGAAGAAGCTTCGGTAACTAATTCAAAAGTTTATTCACAGAAAATTTATTTTGAGTTAATTAGGAACTTTCTGATTAAAGCAGTGCATACATTTACTAAATTAAAATACAGGAATGAATTTGCATGTATACAGCAAAGCCATTAATTATCGGGATAAAATAATTGATCTAAAGGAATCTTTGATAAAATTCTAGCTTTAAAATTATGAAGTTGTACCAGAATAAAATACTCCGAATATAACTAAGTTTCTAAAAATCGTTTAGCTTATGGAAAAAAAAAATTGTCTTTTTTGTGAATCATTAACAAGCTAAGACGAAAGTTAGTACAATGCAAGTGCCAAACATACTAAAGTATTTTGTCGTTGCGAAAAATGCCCTTATTAATACATAATGTCGTGCATTTTACTTTGAAACTATATGTACTAGGTTGGAGCGAAAAAAAAAGTTTTTATTTTCGAATCGTAATAGTGCAGAAAGTGTGATTGGTGAAGACTTACAAAACAAAGCAAAATTTTTTTTTATCTCATTATATCTTCCGATTCCGCAACGAGCTTGAAATTTTGAAAAAATTAAAATTGTCATATGTTCTAAATGGTTTTTTAAAATATTATTTCAATGTTCCATTTTAATGCTCTTGGACGAAAAGTTACAATTGGTGAAGATTTCCGAAGTTTTAACAACTGTATTGAAATCGAATAATACCTTCTGATCCAGGAACAAGCCAGAAAAACAAAAAAATTGGAATATTTCACCTTTTTTTGCGGGGGGGGGGGGGGACTGATTTTTTTTTTTTTTAAAATTTCTCATTTTTTTATTTCTTTTCCCCCGCTGTTATAGCATAAAGCTTTTTAAAAAAGCTATATATGTCATAAACATTAATATTTCTTGATTTTTAATGTATCTTCTAAATATGTAAAACTACCATTCTTTACAACAATGAAACATCTTCAAATAATAGAAAATTTTAAAATATTTACCAAAATTTGTACAATCTGGTACAAAATTCCATTAAATAAAACACCCACTCACAAAATAAACGCTAATTTTAATTGCTAAACTACGTACAATTTTAATACCTAACTAATTATATATAATTTCTTAATTACCTTTTGAAGTCTGTACCTTCTATAAACTGGTACCTAAATCTTACTGACTACCGACAGAATTCTTTAACACTAATTTAACTAAAAACTAATTTTGTCTTTAAAATTTAACCTATTTAGGTTAGGTAGTATGTAGAATGAAACTTCAAAATGCAACTTAAAATTAAGAAATTAACATATAATGAGGTAGGTATTAAAATAGTTTAAATGTGTTTTACTTTTTCAGTACAAATAATGCACTGAACAAAAGACTCACTCATAAAATAAACAATTTTTTTCAATTTCTAAACGATAAACTATTTTAATACCTACCTCATTATATGTTAATTTCTTAATTTTAAGTTGCCTTTTGAAGTCTCATTCTATATACTGCCTAACCTAACTAGGTTTAATTTTAAAGATTAAATTAATTTTCAGTTAAATTAGTGTAAAGGATTCTGTGGGTACTTAGTTTGGTTAGGTAGCAGTTTATAAAAGGCACAGACTTCAAAAGGCAATTAAGAAATTGTATATGTTTAGTTAGGTATTAAAATTGTTTATAGTTTAGTAACTAAAATTAGCGTTTATTTTGTGAGTGGGTGTTTTATTTAGTAGATTTTTGTACTGGATTGTAGAAAGTTTGCTAAATATTTTATAATTTTCTATTATTTTAAAATGTTTCATTATTGTAAAGAATAGTAGTTTTGCATGTTTAGAAGATACCTTAAAAATCGAGAAATAAATTAATGTTTATGAGTAATATAGTGTTTTTTAAAAGGCTTTACGCTATGATACCGGAGGAAAAGAAGAAAAAAAGTGAGAACATTTTTTAAAATTTTTTTAGTCCCCCCCCCCCCCCCAAAAAGGTAAAATCTTCCAATTTTTTGGTTTTTCTGGCTTGTTCCTGGATCAGACGGTATTATTTGATTTCCATATATATGTTAAAATTTCGGAAATCTTCACCAATTTTAACTTTTCCGTCCAAGAGCATTAAAATGTAACATTGAAACAAAATTTTAAAAAACCCATTTTTAATTACACTTTCAAACAAAACACTTATTTTGTTTGAAATTTGAATTTTAAAACACTCAGAACACATGACAATTAAATTTTTTCAAAATTTCAAGCTCGTTGCTGGATCGGAAGATATCCGATTAAAAAAACTTTTGCTTTGTTTTGTAAGTCTTCACCAATCGCAACTTTTCCGTACTATTACGATTCGAAAATAAAATATTTTTTCGCTCCACCCTAATATGTACGTATGCTTTTTATTGGAAATTATATATCTTTAAGTCTATCTCTCTTCTATTAGTACAGTCGAGTGAACTGTTTGATTCTAACAGAATGTTTTCAAAAAATCCTTATCTGATCACCATATTCCATATTTTCTTTTCATGTAAGCACTTTAAGCTTACTTTTGAAGCTTTTGTTCAATTTTGGACACTTAAGAAAATTTAACGAAAGGCTTTAAGGTAATCCAGGGCTTCTTATTGAACGTAGTAAACACATTATTTTGCGAAGGAGATTTAGGTATTCTGAATAAGATGATTTTTTCGTAAATGACATGCGATAGAAATAAGTTAAAAAGATAAAACAAGCATTTAGCATGTTTTTTCGAAGGCCAAAATACGAAAGTAAACATAAAGAACGCCTAAGTTCTTAAAATATTTTGAAAAAGAAGTTGTAACCTGTTTGGATCCCAATAACTATTGAGCCGAAAGTTCAATTTTCTTTTAGGTTATTCATTTGTTGATTTCACCACACTTTTTGCAATTCAAATCAAATGGAACATAATTTTAATTTTTCAATGTGGTCGTTTGTTTTACTTGTTAAGAAAATACGTACGAAAAAGAAAATAACTTGGATTGCAATCTAAACATTTCATATGATTCGTTTAGAACCAAATCCCGTTACGTCTATTTCTAAAAATTCATGTACTGTGAAATATACATGCTGTTTTTACAGTGTTATACAGCTAATTTTATAGTAACAAACTAAAAAATTCTAATTTTCCAGTAATAAGCTGTAACATTGCTGCTTTACAGTAATAAGCTCAAAAATTGATAGTTTTACAGTTTATTACTGTGCATTTTACAGTTTTAAACTGGAACCTCTGCTGCCAGTATTATACCGTTGTTTTAAAAGTATAATTTTGTGGTAATAAACTAAAATTGCTAATTTTACAGTTTATTACTGTGCATTTTTGTTTTGAACTGGTACCTCTACGGCCAGTATTATACTATAAAAACATCAGTTTAGTTTTTGCAGTGTAGTTTCGAAGGCCGAACTACGGATCTAAAAGGGTTTTGACTTTTAATCCTTGCTTTATATTCACTTTTTGTTGAGATGTATTGATGCGATTTTTTATCTATTATCTTTGTGCCATTGGTAAAGGGATATATAATGGCCAAAGGGATTGGCCATAAAGGAGCTTTCAAACTTTTATTTTTAAAAATAAAATTACTCTTCATAAAAAAATTGACTTGAAAAACTTGGATTCCAAATGACTCATATATGATATTTTTTTGGTTCTTTAAGAAAAAAAAAACAGCTCTTTTTTAGTTTGAAATAAAGATTTGAAGCTATGAAAAGGAACATATAGTATGGAACTATTGATGTGAAAATTTCAAGCAACAACGCCAAAGCTGTCATAAGGGAAAGGATGTTGTTCACTCCTAAAAACACTTCATCAATACATTTTTTATTTGTCATACGAAAAAGAGCAAAAAACTCTGAATATACTGCTAATGTAATACTTGTACAGTTTGCTTTTATGGTCATTATGTATGCAGTTTTCCTAAACCAAAGTTATGTCTTCTAACTATGCTGTCCATTTCCACGGACATAACCGCTATCGTCCTTTTTTTTTTTTAAATCACAGAATAAGACTACATTTAAGACCGCAAATAAATTCCGTCTATTTTGTGAGATCTTTTTTGAAGAGAAGAGCAATAAAAAGAGAAATCCCATTAAAGAGGATTGGGGCTGTTCTAAGAACCATTTATGGTTTTCCCGGCTTCAAGTCATCAGCGACGACACATCAAAAGATGCGCCAACATTAAATTGAAACACTTTCTTCTATTTTGTTGCCAACAAAAAACTCATAAACTTTTATTGGTCCAGGGATTTTTTCGGTGGTATTGAGCATAACATGTTTCCTAGCAGTTTTAGCTTTTATATTTAATCAGGGCTTTTCGATGTTGATCGTTCAATGATTGAATTTAACATGTTACGTTTTGGAAATAAATTTGAAGTTCGGCTTTATGTTTTGGGGTTACTGTAAATTGTGAAGCAGATAAAATTCATCTGTAAAAATCTTCAAGCCAGTTTGATATTCATAGTACGACAAGATTTGTTTAACTGTATTACGTTCTGTTAAAATGGGCTACAAACTGTACTACGAACGTAGGTTGATCTATCGAAAGAGAAACTGCATTTAGGTGCAAAGTGCAATTTATATCATTTGACTAATCCTAAATACTTCAAACAATTTTGAAGCATAATTAGAAAGAAGATTATCTTAACCAATAATCCACAAACATAGCAAGCAGTGGTCCTACAATTTTTGAACATGATTCACCAGTATCAAAATTATGTCAAAAGTTTAAGATATTCCACCGTAAAAATTGCCCCAGTATTGCTCTTTTTGCAGATAAAATGTCTATTGACGATTACTATAGACGTTTCAACATATCAACATCTGAAGTTACCCTTGTTGTGTAAATTGAACAACATGGCACTGGAGACATCGTTTTGAAAAAAAAAAAAAACAGCACCGTAAATGGAATGTCCGATACACGTACACCTTAGGATGTACTACAATATCCTTTAATGTTTCGGCAGAGAGAAGATGGCTATCATTTTATGTTGCGCCATCAGAATGGGGTGGTAATAAAAAAAATATTTGCTGTGGATTTTCATGCTTTCAGACATATGGAACGTTCTTTTAGTTTTAATAATGTTCTTCAAGGCACAAGGATCTTTTCATTAATTTATTGTTTAAATGTATGCAAAGTGAGATACATTCAATTTAAAAATTAAAAAAACACTGCCAGTATATGAGTACATGCATGTAAGGGATGCCTTAATAAATGAAAACACTGTGCAAGACATAGGGAAATAATTTTTTACCGTAATGTTTTACTGGTAACTTTAGCTATGTTCATAAACGTACGCATGGTGCTATGACATATTATGTATGAATCCATGTTGGCCCTGATCTCTTGATCACATTCACGTGCAATTCAAATGAGATAAAATCAAAGCTGAACTTTTTTCTGGGTCAGAAACACAAGATCGGTATGATTTATTCGCTAGAGTCTTTCATTGCAAACATAAATAACTAATTAATCTTATCAGTAAAAACATGATTTTTGAAAAACCTCGGTGACGCACGCACGTAATTGAATGTCACCAACATGGGTTTTCCCATATTTTAGCTTTGTTATGTTGTTCACAGAACTGAAAGAACGTGACGCAGAAGGTAAAAATAATGTTGTTGAGCATAAAGCACTAAATAACATCTCTTAAGTAGCGACACAGTTTGAGCCACGCACTTCATGCCGCTTTCGACTGCGATTGGAGGTCGGTAGTCACGTGGGTTTGTGCAGCATTTTAGGTCTCCGCTGTGCAGTTTCACTGTGCTAAAGCATTAGCTATATTTTTTACTTTCACTTCATAATTGAATTTTTTCATCAAACATTTTATATAATGTGAAGATGCCTTGTTGTAGTGCATTCGGATGCTCAAACAAGCTCGAAATCAGCGGTGTGAAATAAGCTACCGTAACGACGTTTTCGGAAAATAAATACTCTACACAGAGTCCTTTTCAAGGAGAGTCTGACCTATCCGACATTTTGGTTCCAATACAGCTTTAAATTCAGCCTTGTTTCAAGTATTCGGAAACACCCGAACTGTTGTATATTGTCCCTGGTCGCTTTGAGCGAAATAAGAGATAATAAATTGCACAAAATGCCGCATTAGGTATGTCTAGAAAGATAAACGTTTCTCAAATTGAGAAACAGTTTATTGGGAAATGTTTCCTGCATTGTGAAAAATCGATCTTGTTTTTACAGTATAATGCGGCTAATTTTACAGTAATTTTACAGTAATAAACTGTAAAATTGCTAATTTTACAATAGTAGCCTGTATAATTGCAAGTTTCTGTAAAAGTACTAGTTTCTCAGTTTATTACAGTGCATTTTACAGTTTTATACTAGAACCTCTGCTGTCAGTATTATGCTGTTGTTTTTACAGTATAATACATCCAATTTTATGGTAATATTGCTAATTTAACAGAAATAAACTGTAAAATTGCTAGTTTTATAGTGATAAACGGTAAAATGGCTAGTTTTTCAGTTTATTACTGTGCTTTTACAGTTTTAAACTGGAAAATCTGCTGTCAGTGCTATGCTTTAAAAACAATAAATTTTTTTTTTCAGTGTGTAACTGAGTCCATTTTCATACTGCTTTTGCTCTTAGCTTGGGGTTGCGAAATATTTCCGTCATGTAAACAAAAATTGTCAAGCATCAATTAAGCAGCACGTCTGAAGCGCACTACCTTCTTTAATGAGACTTGAGTGCACACACCTGTGTTTCTACTTTGGAACCAAAATGTCGGATAGATCAGCTCCTCTTTTATGTCCCCCCACCCCCGGCCCTAACTCTGCACATCGATATCGATTAATGTAGTTTGTAAAATAACTTGAATTTTTTCTGTAGCTTTAGAGTTGGAAGATTTTTAAAAGTTATTTCATGGTAACTTTTCTATCCATAAAACCGTAAAGGGAGTTAAAAACCACACTGTATGCATGTAATTAAAACAGCAATACTTAACAATAGCCCTGACATGATCAATGAGCTGAAAGGTATTCCAGGCATCACAGCACTTCCCCCAATGTCCAATTTACAAAACTGTTACAACGTTTTAGACATTTTATCATTTTGGAAGTATTGATTTAAGCTCTTGATGTTGCTTATTATTTTCTTTTGTTTATCCCTACATCATATTAATAAAACAAAAAAATTGCAATCACATGCAGATGAGCACCATTAATTTTTCAATGAAGATAAATAGGAACATTTCCGTTTGCTAGAGTAAATTACTTCCCTACTGCCATTAAATTAAAGTATGAAAGTGCCTTACAAGGCAGGGAACCTATTAGGGAAGAAAAAAGACTTTGTTTACAGCCTGAAAGTTTTAGTACCATCATTTTTCTATCGCAATATTGCTTGTTTAGTTCATTTATTCTCTAATGCTTCCATTCAATTTCTTTAATAAGCAGTATCGGTTTGATTAGGAAAATATTTATTGTTGCTGCTCTAATTTGTTGTTGTTTTACAGTGAAAAAGTGAGTTTTGTGAGTACTATTTAATGAACACACATTATTTTAATAAGCTATGAAATGTTTCTAAATTTTTATACCGAATTATTTGAATAAATAAAACTATACTATGGAAAAAGGGTGGGGGGAGGGGAGGGGGGGTAAAAAGTCGAATTAGGATATGGATGTTTTCTATTGGTTTAATTTCTCAAATCTGTTAATCTTAACAAAAAATAATTTTTGAAAACGTTTTGCTCCTTTTTTTTGTTACTTCTCTGCATAAAGAAACAGCAGATAACTAAGTTATAGTTCAAAAGGTGCGAATAAAATTATATATATTTTTAGAGTTGCTGTAGGCAGAAAAGTTACATTCGCTGATTACTGCCAAATCACCGAAACAACAACAACACCAATAATAATAATAATATCAACAATCATTTCGAAACTGGAGAATATCTTTTAATTGAGCAATGCGCTTTAATATTTGAAGGAAAAGAAAAACAACAACAAACATTTCTTGTAGATTTAAGAAAAAGGAAAACTAGCATTTTTTTTGCAAGTTTCTTAGAATTGGGAAATCGAAATTTTATCTGAAGCAAAAAATGCTTTGAGTTCCACATTTCGTAAGGGGCTGAAGTCTGAGAATTAAAAATTATCAGGAGAATCCCCCCCCCCCTAAAAAACTGATTTTTCACAACCATTTAAGTGAATGATGCAGTTTTTCTTTTTCAGCAACTTATTGAACAAAAAGTGTATCTAATAAGGCAACAATACATTCTCCCAATAAACTTTGAAAGAGATTCTGATTGTTACTCTTTTCTGAGATTAATCTTTTTCGAAATTCATTCGAGGATTCGGGTTGTTTTTATTGCACAGTTGTGCTATTTTACAACGCCTGTTTTTTTTTTTTTTTTTTAAACTAAAATATAAGTTTTGGGTTGCATTGTGAGTACACTATCGTGCAAAAACAACCCCTTCCCCCCGGAAAAAATAAAAATAAAATTTCAGCTCATATTAACCTTCCGGAAAGCGCGCGACATATCGATACACGACAGCGCGCGCTGGGTCAGAATGACCCATATTACGTTTTGAGAGCATTTAAACAACATTTAATGAATAATTAAGTAGTAAATCATGATTTTAACAAATATTAATCAAAATTTGGTTTTATTTAGGGATTTAGTATGATCTTACTTACAAATCACAGCATTCTGTGCATAAATAAAGGGTATGCTCACCACAAATATAGTTTTCGCATTTCGCACAGGAGGTTTTTGTTTTTCTATCTTTTGCTGCTGGACAGATGC